>CAUYSK010030744.1:0-28941 GCA_963575035.1 Avahi laniger
AAGCAATCCCCCTGCCTCAGCCTCCCGAGTAGCCGGGACTACAGGCATGCGCTACCAAGCCTCGCTAATTTTTTGTTTCTATCTTTAGTTGTCCAGCTAATTTTTTCTATTCTTAGTAGAGACGAGGTCTCACTCTTGCTCCCACCATTTTTCTTAAAGACATTTACGATCATGGCATTTTTGAAAATGTGATATTTCCTTGGAGTTCTGTATGTTAAGGAAAATGTAATGGTAATAGCTAATGTATGGCTACCATTTCTTGAACAACCGCTGTTATATCAGTCTCTTTACATATGATAATGCTAATCCTCCTGATAATTCCACGAAATAAATATTATCTCTATTTTACAGATGAGAAAACAGAGACTTACGAGAGGCTAAATAACCCATCTGAGGTTCCACAGCTACTAAATGACAGAAGCCAGATTCAAATCCCAGACTATCTGGCTCCAAACCTCATTTTTCCACCTCATCCTTATTAAGTTCTCTATTTTTCACAGGGCTTCCTCCTTGACAGTAGAAATCATCTTGACAAAATAAGTGAAAAATATTTCTGCCAGCTATCTCCATGGTGTTCCCTCTGAAGTAAATTCTCAGAACAGTAAATGGGACTCAGGACAGTTAGTGCAAAGAGGGGGAGAACCTAACAGAAACAAGTTAGGTGTCCGAGAAGAAGGGATTGGCAAAACCTTGTACAGTATATTCATAAATGGAATATTATGCAAGCATTATGAATGATTATGTAAATAGGTATCTGTTGACATGGAAATATTCTCCTAACATATTGTAGAGTGAAAAAGATAGGCAAAAAGTGGAATGTTCCAATTTCTGCCCAAAAAACCCCCATTCTATTTACACAAATGTATTTCCACAAAAGATAAAGCCCAGAAGAGTCTACTGCAAATATTTGCCAATAGTTACAGCAAAATAGTGGGATTAGGGTGTTTTCTTTCTGATTTTTGTTTTTTTATTACTTCTAGTTTTCCTCAATGAAGGCATTTCCTTATATAATACATAAATAACATCTTAAAAGATGAATCAAAAAATATTGCTCAAAACTAGACAAGTTGGAACAATCTCTAACCAAAGGAGTATGAGCTAGTAGATAGGGAGAGTCGAAAAAAGAACAATTTTACACTGAAGAAACAATGCAGTAGTAATACATAATGTAACAGAAGCAATATGATTATTATGCTGTTTACTGATTATTACACTAATTATTATACTGTTTACAATAATGTCACCTGGTTGAAGAACCGTTTTCAACATTATTGTTTTAAGTTCTATATAAAAGGATTTTCCACTTTGAAATATTATCATGCAAAACCAAGCTCTAGAAAAAAATATGAGATTTTTTTAAATGCTCCCAAGCATGAAATTCTACTCACCCATACATGCCCTAAAACATGAAACACATACTAAATAATCTGAATTGGTTTTGCTAAAGGTACAATATTGCCCATGGTGAATATTATCAGAGACAGAATAGCACAGTTATTACCAACTTTGGCTCTAGAACCAGAAAGACTTGGAGTTCAAATTCTATCAAATTACTCAACCTCTTTATCCTCAGATTTGCATCTGTAAAATGGGTATAATAATACCTAACTCAAAGTGGTTTTATGAGGATTTAATGTAAAAATAAATGGAAAACATTTAGCATGGTTTTAGCATGTAATATTAACTCAATGGATGGTAGTTAACAAAAGGAAAAAAGCAAGGTGATACTTTGAGCTTTAGGCTGAGCCAAGGAAAGAACCAGGATATGAGGAAGTAAGTCTGGACATCTGTGCTAAGCTAAAGTGGGAATAAGACAGAAATGCTATTTGCCAAGTTCATTTTCTCTGTTCATTATCATTCATCAGGGTTAGCAATTTGGCGCAATTACACTTCCCCAAAGATAAGTTTGGAAGAAAGGCAGTAAATGAGGGAGAAGAGGGTCAGGACACTTTCCTACTCAGACTGTGACTTCTTTGAGGACAGGGACCATATATGATTCATCTTCGTTAAAATGAGGTAGGAGGGAAGGTGGTCCAGGGACTAGCTCCCTAGCTACATCATGCCCTCCACCATTTATACATACTCTTTAGTTTCTATGTTGCCCTCTTGTGGTTTCTCCCATTTTCCTCCTTCAATCTTGCCTTGGGTGTCCATTTTTGCCAGATTTCACAAGCATAATAATACATTTATTTAACGTTTTTCAAGGCTCTTTTATAGTTTACTCACTATGTGTGAAACAATATATCAAAGACTACGATGACTCACAAAGAAAATGTATTGGGACCATGTTCTGGGCCTAAACCAGTGTTTTTCAAATTTTAGCATATCAGCATCATCTGGAGGGCTTGCTAAAACACAGATGGCTGGCCTCACTCCCAGAGTTTCTGGATTGGTAAATTGGGGTGGGGCTAAGAATTTGCCTTTCTTACAAGTCCCCCAGCAATGCTGATGCTGCTGGCTTGGGGACCACACTTTCAGAACCAATGATCTAGAACAAGGACCAGCAAACTCTTTCTGTAAAGGACCAGATAGTACATATTTGAGGCTTTATGGATTGTACGGTCTTTGTTGCAACTAAACTCTGCTCTTGTAGCATGAAAGTAGCCATAGACCATAGATAGGTGAAACACGTGAGCATGGCTAAGTTCCAATAAAATTTTATTTATGGACACTGGTATTTGAATCGCATATAAGTAAATATTATTATTATTTTTATTTTTTTAACAATTTAAGAATGTGAAAACCATTCTTAGGTCAAGTGTCATACAAAAATGAGCTTCAGGCTGTGTTTTGCTGATCCCTGCCTGAAAGAGGCTCATTCTCTATGGAAGACAAACAGAAGTGGACAAAATAAGACATCACAAAGCAATAAACATATGAGAATGTGTTTAACCTCAATAGTCATCATGGAAATGCAAATTAAAACCGCAATGAGATACTGCTACACATCCACTAGCATAGTTAGTATTCTTAAAGACTGATAATAACAAGAGTTGGTGAGGGTGGGAGCAATGGAAACTCTCATATAGTGCAAGTGACAGTGTAAATTGTACGACTACTTTGGAAACCAGTTTTGCATTATTTACTAGAGTTTAACACACATGTACCCTCTTGTGATAGAGATGCAGAGATGTGCCATCCATATTTCTCCTCCAAAGAAGGACATTTTGCCCAGGTCAGGGGAGTGTAATCAGCAGACATCCTCCAGCTATCAGCTCCTTAAGGGTCTGCCTTGGCTGCAGAGAGCTGTTTCACCCAAGGTGAATGAGCAAGGCAGGGGTGTAATGAACCACTTTGGCCTGACGCAGAACATATCGATGGGTTCTACCTGTTCCAAAGCTTCATGCCAGGTTGGCTCAGGCATCATCAGACTTGTATTGCAATTCATCTTCTCCTGTTCCCAATCCTACTTCCTCTGCTTTGATGGGTATTGATCCCTAATAAACATCTTTTACCCAACACTCCATCTCAGCTTTTGCTTCTGGAGACCCGAACCTGTGACACCTTTGACTCAGTAATTCCACTAGGCTAATACACCCTAGAGGAAATCATTCATATGTGCACCAAAAACCAAGTACAAGAATGTTCTTATCAGCTTTTGTTTGTAATATCCAAATA
Organism: Avahi laniger; assembly: GCA_963575035.1. Lineage (NCBI taxonomy): Eukaryota > Metazoa > Chordata > Mammalia > Primates > Indriidae > Avahi > Avahi laniger. The sequence continues at coordinate 3,619 of CAUYSK010030744.1, forward strand.
CTGGAAACCACCTAATGTCCATCAACAGGAGAATGAATGAGTTGTGATATATTCACACAATGGAATATTATACATAAATGAAAATGAATGGCATCTATGTATAACCACATGTATGCCACATTGAGTGAAATAAGCAAGATATAAAGATTAAATACTGTATGATGTCATTCATATAAAGTTCAAAAACAGGCAAAAATATTTATGACTGCATTCATAAGTGATAAAACTATAAAGAAAAGCATAACATGTAACCAAAACGTTTGTACCCCCATAATATCTTGAAATAAATAAAGAAAGAAAGAAAGAAAAGAAGAGAAAAGCAAGACAATGATTATCACAAGTCAAGATAGTGGTTATGTCCAGGGATGATCTTCAAAAAATTTTAACCATCATTATGGCATAAATCTTGACCGTTTCATGCCCCAACAGGGAATGCTAGATTAATACCAGCCCTGGTTTAATTCTAGATGGGGGAAGGAGTAATCAGAGAGAGATGCCTGGTTTGGAGATGTCTTCCAAGTGCTAATAATGTTCAATTTCTTGACTGGGGGAGAGGTTACATGGGCATTCACTTTATAATTATTTGTTAAAACGTGCATATATGTTTTATGCACATTAAAAGGAGAAAAATAGACACACCATAAGAAAATATAAATAAATGTTTTATAAACATTTACTTTAAAAACTGTGACTATGAAGTGCTGAGGAGATGGTGGGAGAGTGGAGATAAGAATGATCAGAACTCATCATGTGCTTCTTCATTCTGTAACAATATGATACTTAACAGACCTTGAGAAGTTCCCAGAATTTCTATAAGAGGTACACAGAGACACTGTTGTTCAGTAGAGAGAACATTCTTTTCCAGCTGAGAGGCGACAGGAGAAAAGCTTCAAAGTAGAAGGACCGTTTGAGGTGAGCATTGAAGAATGGAGGATTCCAGAAGATACAGTTGCAGAGGGGGTTGGGGAAAAGATATAGCATTAACACTGAGAGGCAAATAAGAATAAGTTGCATGTGATCAAAAAATTAAATAGTCGAACTGATTAGAGCAGCATTTTCAATATGTTTTGATGCTCGACACCTGTAGGAAAATTCTAAATTGAATAATTTAGAAAATAATGAATATTATTTTCTGCAAGGGACAGTTATACATTCCACAGATACCTATTGAAATGCCACTGTGCTAGGTGCCAGGCGCTAGGTATACAGCCATAAGCAAGACAAACAAGGTTCTGGAGCTTACATTGCCTATGACTGGGCTTAATTTCTTTCTAGAAGCACCATTCTTCATGAAAGCAGAAAATCTAGACTCATCCACATAAACTCAGCAAATGTGATGTTTTGGGTTCTTTTAGTCATTTCATGTTTAAACTCGATTATATTTAGGATTCACCCCCTCCCTCCTTCATACCCCTCGTGTTAATTTTGAACTCCAGAGTTGATGAAGACCGAAATAACAGTAGTGGGGAGGAGGAACCCACTTCTTGGGCTCTCGGTATGTTCTGCACTGGCCTTCCCTGAATTGTCCAGTCACCCTGTCGTCTGTCTCTGCTGCCATCTTCCCATCAGCCCTCTAATGGCATGGTCCCTCCTGTTTCCCAGTGCAGCTTCTTCCAGTCGTGATCACAAGACCCCAGTATCTAAATTCTCTTCTTTTCCTACCCTCCTCCTTCTTCTCAGTTCTGAGGCTCTTGTCAACTGAGGGTGGAGGGATGGGGTGAGGTACATAACACATTTTACTCAAAAAGGACTCTTCCCAAATCTTTCTGTCTTGCACCCTGGGCTGAGACTTAAACTGATAACCTAAAAACCAAGAATATGTTCTTCTCCTTCTTTCGTGACGTCTGTATTGGAGGTGAGACCAGCCTCATGTCTCACTACCTGCATTGAAAAGGGTTTGAGGCTGAGGGTAGAGGGGAGCTCAGGCATTCTTCATAGATCATCCCACTATATCCATCACAGTATAGATTAAATGTCACTAGACTTTGCATTGCAGCATTCACAAATGGACAAAAAGTGCTTTCAAGACCTGATGTTTGAAATTCTTGAATTTAGTACTTTAAAAAATATCAACGTGCTTACTTTAATAATTTTTGCATTTTGTTTCTAAATGATGAGGTTAGAGATCTCATCATTTCACTTTGCAAATGTGCATAACCTTTAATCCTAGTAAGTGAGAAACCAAATTGAACTTAGCCATAACTCGATTTTTTCTTTAAGGATTTCTGAAATACTTGAGAAGTTTTTATGTGCTATGTAAGAATGTTGATCAGATAAATGGGCCTGATGAGTGTCACCTTGAGAATTTGTAGAATTGCAATCAGTTTTATGCTCTATATTTCAACATCAGCATCTCTTTGATTCTTTGTGAATATATATTAAACAGATTATGACCATTTTTTTATAATTTAACACTCTATGAAGGTCAAGACCAAGATGGCAAACTAGTAGTGTTCAGCTGGATGACCAACTGAGTACTTGAGTCATGAGCACACCCATCTGATTGCCACATGTTCAATTCTGAAGAGAAATAATGGGTAGACCATAAATTTTGTAAAGAGTATTCTTGGGAAATAACTCTGGAAAGATGCAAGGATCAGGGTAGATCCTTGAGGTTTAACATGCCAAGCTGACTCCATATTGTGTCAGTTGAGCATTTCCAATTTCTTTGTTGTTATTGCTTTTGGGGGATTTTTGGCTTTTTTTTTTTTTGAGACAGTGTCTTGCCCTGTTGCCCAGGCTAGAGTGCAGTGGTATCATCATAGCTCACTGCAGCCTCAAACTCCTGAGCTCAAGAGATCCTCCTGCCTCAGCCTCCTGAGTAGCTGGAACTACAGGTACACACCACCATGCCCAGCTAATTTTTATAAATTTTTTTGTACAGACAGGGTCTTGCTATGTTGCCCAGGCTGGTCTCGAACTCCTGGCCTCAAGGAGTCCTCCCACCTCAGCCTCTCAAAGGGCTAGGATTACACGTGTGAGCCACCACACCTGGCCAACATCTCCAGTTTCTGAGAGGAGGAGGCAAGTAGGCCTGGGCAATGCCAGACCTGCCTATAGAATTTGCTAAGCAGAAGGGAGAGCCTAGCCTAGGAGAATGAAATAAGGATGAAAGATAAAGGGAACTAAGAGACTAGCCAGAGTAGGAATAAAGTGGCAAAGGGAAGGTGAAACTTACAGCAGAAGAAGAAGGACCTGGAGGGCATTGCGTGCCAAAGGAGGCCAATTTCTCCTGCCTACTGTGCTTGTCATCATCTCACCAGGAGTGTAGGTGATAGGCTGCGGCCTCAGGTAATGAATCTTTCCCACCCCAAATTCTGTAAGGAATGAAAAGAGAAATATGTAAGTAAAACAGAAATGTGTAAGTAGAAATATGTCACAAAAATGTAAAATAGAAATGCATAAATAAAAATGAGCTCTTCTTTATGTTGCTCTGTATGGAATCGATTTGTGTATATGAAAAGGGAGGCTTTTCAACTAGTGATGTTTTAAAAATCAATGAATCATTTATACCTCTGCTGGGCCTGCCTTCCAGTTTCTGGCTGCTGACTCACCTACACAATATCCTCCTTCCTAGCCTCATCTATGTTAGGCAGGCCTGTTTTTGCCTTTGCAGGCCCTAAACACTCTCACTTGTGGAGGCTTCAGCCAGCATCACAATAAACATGTTAAAATGCATCCACATCTTGAATTACACATCTATATTTTTTTATAAATTTTTGAAAGGGCTTTTGTAATTTTGCTTTTGAAATTATTTGTCTGTGCGACACTAATTCATTTTATCATGGCTGTGATTTCTCCGTAAGAATTATGCATACTTGGCAATTCTTGGGAAGTGAGAGGATTCAACCTAAAAATTATTTTCCAGTATAATGGGTTTTTAAATAAATACTAAATTTAACTGTTAATGAACTTGATATGATGTTTTACTTTTGTAATTAAGTTATTATTTGTGAATTTGCTGTTTTAGTATTTTTTAGCCCTTTTTAAAAGATTTCAGTGTTTTATTTTGTCTTGGAAAAGTATATAAGTTCTACACACTTAGTGATAGTTGTCTAATGGACAAAAGACAGGCACTGAACACCCATTTAATCGCGTGCGTGTGTGTATGTGTGTACACGAGTGTGTGGGTGGTGGCGGTGAATGTGATGAGATTCATGTTTTCCTAAAGCTAGAGTTTTATTTATTTGAATTTTTTCAGTGACCATTGAACTCTTTGCATTGGATGTCTCTTATATGCAATCATCATTTCCCCTGTAAGACACCTCAGTTTTTAGTTTCCTTACCTCAATATATTTCAATTTCTACACAACCTCTATATCCTTACTTAGCAAACATTTATCAAGTACCCACTATATGCAAGGTACTGTTTAGGTGCTGAGGATACTGTAGACTTGGAGAAAGAAGTATCTTACCTTTTCTCTAAGACTGATTCCTCCATTTCCACCTTGGATCTTTGTCTTTCCCAATTACGGAGGGATTTTGCTTCCAACCTTTCTGCCTCTTTCTTCTGGCATCTTAAAAAGCCCCTCCTTGCTGGCTCCTTCTCCTTTGCTTTAAAGTGGCTTCAGGCTTTGTCAAGAACCTCTGTTTGATCCTTCTAACTAATTTAGTTAAAATTGTATTTTGCTCCTTTTTATTTCCAAACCTTTTCAATTTGTGGTCTGTTGTCTCCATTTCCTCATGATACAACCCCTCCTCAATTGCCTGTAATCTTATTTCTATCCTTACCACTTATCGAAACCACACACTTAGTGGTCTCCAACGAACTTCTTGCTACATCCAAAGAAAGTCTCGACTCTCATTTTCCTTGTCCTATTTTCAGCATTCGACACTGCTAAACCTCCCCTATATATTCTTTTATTTTTAAACATTTTCATCGACTGCAAATGATTTTCAATGCAAGAAAGTACATGAAATAACACAACCAATATATGTAACCACCAACCAGTTCTATCAAATCTTGCAACAGCAACTTTCAGATTGTGTCTCAAGAAATAAATATTACATATATAGTTAATATTTCCTGTTTGCCTCTCCCCATTTTCAATCCTCTACCTCCCTTAAATTTGGTGATCATGCCCTTTCGTGTTTTATATCTCGTTATAGCACTACATATCTATGTAACCATAAGCAACAGATGACACTTTCAGACTTTAAATAAATAGTATACCATACATGTTTTGCAATTTTATTTTTGCTCAACATTCTGTTTTTGAGATTTCACTATATATAGTTCAACTTCATTCATCATGAATACCATGATTTATTTATCCATTCACCTGCTAACAGACATTAAATTTCCTTCTATATTTTGAGATTACAAATATGCTGCAGTGAACATTCTTTCATATGTCTCTTTGTGCATATAAAAGGTTAGAGTTTGCCAGGGTCTATAATTAGAAATAGAACTTCTGAATTGAAGAGTATTACCTTCTTGATTTTATTAGACATTATCAAATTACTCTTCACAATAGTTCTACCAACTTACACTCCTTCTAGCAGTAGATTGGAGTTCTATCTTTTCTACATCCTTGACAACACTTGGCATTGTCTGACTTTTAAAATTTTTTTCAGACTAATGTTTTTGAAATGATATCTCATGATTTTATTTCTCAATTTCCCTAAATAGTAATAAAGTTAGGCATCCTTTTATGTCTTTATTGGCCATTTGGGTTTCCCTGACTATGAATTGCTTATTCAGATATTTTTCTACTATGTTTCTTTCTTATTTATAGCAGTTCTTATACATCCTGGTTGCTAATTAACTCATTTAATCAATATTTTTCTAGCATTTAATTTGTTCCAGGAATGATTCTAGGCGCTGAGAATGCAGCTATGAACAAAATAGACAAAAATCCTTGCCCTCATGGAACTTACATTCTAGTGAGGGAAGGTAAATGATAAACAAGATTGAAAAGTAGATAGAATAGTGGATAGCAATAAATCCTATGGAGAAAAATAAACAGGGAAGAGGGATAGGAAACATGTATGAATGGGAGTAGGGAGGGGGACAGTTGAGCTGCAATTTTAAATGAAGTGGTTTAGGAAGACCTCACTGAGAAAGTGACATTTGAGCAAAGATCTGAAGGAGTTGAGAGTGCAGGCAAAGAGAACAACAAGTGCAGAGGCCCTGAGGCAAGAGTATTCCTGGTAATACCTAGAAACAGCAAGGAGCCAGTGTGACTAAGCACAGAGTGTTGGAGGGAGAGGTGGGAGAAGAAGTCAGAAAGGTGATGACAGCTAGAAGTATAGACCCTCACAGGTTATCCTTTGTTAATTATATGCATTGAAAATATCTTCTCCAAGTCTGTGGCTTGGCTTTTAACTTGTTTATATTGTCTTAAAGTACACAAATTTTGAAATTTAATACAACTAAATACATCATTCTCATTCCCTATTCCAGGAACATAAAGATATTCCCCTATTTTCTTCTGGGAGTTATAAAGTTTTGCTTTTCACATTTAGATCTTTAATCCACTTGAGAGTGATTTTTCCTCTGTGGTTTGAGATAGGGATCTAATTTTATAATTTTCCATATGGATAATCAATAGTCTCAGTACCATTAAGTGGAAAATCTATTCTTTTCCCACTGATGTGAAATGTCGCATATGCCGAATATCAACTTTCCATATATGTGTGGGTCTGTTTGGGGGTCTATATTCTGTTCCATTGGTCTATCTCCATAATTACTATGAATTTAAAATCAGTCTTGAGATCTAGTCCGTTATAGATTCTGGAGCAAATGACTAACACAATTGAAAAATTACTTTGGGAAAAATATTTTTATGGCTGTCAACAGAGTAAAAAGGTCAAAGGAGAAAGTAGAGACAACGAGATTTATTTGGGGAAAATGCAATAACCCAGATAGGATATCACAATAAAGTGATGGCAGTGTGAATGGAGGGAAAACAAGGAATTTAAAAGTAATTGCAAAGAAAATATTAACCCGGTTTGTCTGCTGATTGATTAGATACAGAGATTAGACAGGAGAGAAGAAAGCATACTGCTTTGAAGTTTCAAGCCTGGGTGGCTGTGTGAAATGATGATGGGTTAGTTTTGTCACAGCGTGTTCTTCTAACAGTGGGGTGTATTAGGTAGGAGGTCTGAGCCAGGGATATATATTTGGACATTGCCTGCTTACAGGTGACCTGGAGGGCACCCAAAGAAGGAGCAAAGTTCTGCGCTTTGGGTAATTTTCCGATTTAGGGCATAGAAGGAAGAAGAAGGGAATAACATTTGAGAAGTAGAATAATCAACACCGTGCATTATAACCTTAAGAGAAATTATTATTTTTTTACTGGACCGTTCTCTCACAGGTATGATTATGTTTTGTTTCTGTGGTAATCTTCAAAGTCCTCAGAACAATTCTGGTGTCACAGGTACCATTTAAGACACATTCCTTGCTGGACGTGGTAGAGACGCCCCCCTGTCCGTCGGGTCTCTCGCTGCAGTTCCTCAGGTTGGCCGCAGGGGGCGGACTCTGCGGCGGCCTGGAAAACTGGCGGGGGCGCCAGGCGCCGCTCTCTCTCGTATCAGGTTCTCAGATCCCGGCTCCCGGCTCCCGGAGCCCGGCGCGGAGCTGTTGCTCAAAGGACCCGCAGCCAAGGCGGGTGGGCGTGAGGACGCCGGACGCAGTGTCGTCGGATCAGCCGGCAGTCCGCAGCCCCGCTGAGCCTGGAGGCCGCACGGATGGAGCCGCCGCTGCCGGTTGGAGCCCAGCCCCTTGCCGTATCCGCCTGAGAGAAGGGGGAGGGGAGGGCGCGCAGGGCCGGGGGTGGGGGTCGAGGGGACTGGGGAACACGGTAGGGTGGGGGGTCCGTTAGGCCCAGAGGCCAAGCAGAGCAGGGGAGGCGGCCGGCGCGGGGGCAACGCTTGGGTGCCTGGGGAGGGCGGCTGGGGGGGGCGGGAGACCCCTCCGCTCCGCCGCGCGCCACCCCTCCCCTGTCACGCTTCTAAAAGACACCCTTGACTAGCGCCCGCATACTGTCGAGGGTATGGAGATGAAGGGTCCCTTCCGGGAGCCCTGCACCCTGACGCTAGCCCAGAGGAACGGGCAATATGAGTAAGTAACCACCTGATTCCCACAGAGAAGGGGAGCCTGCCATTACTTCCCAACCCCAAACCGCGACGAGCCACCCACCCGCCTCCCACTGAGGCCACGCGGGCAACAGGTTCAGGCCCAGGTGTGAAGTGCCAGTGCTCTCTAACCTCGTGGCTTTGTCTCCAAGTTCTAAGCCTCTAGATTGTGCCTGGCAGTGTGGCTCAGTGGAGGGACTCAATGAGCGGGAAAGCAGGAAGCCTGGGTCCTTAGTTCCTGCCCCTACAACTGACCAGTGTCGTGTAACCTTGGCCAAGTCAATAAAGCTTTCTGGGCCTTAGTTTACTCATCAGTTGAGTAAAAACATTAACTGCTTACCTTGCAGCCATTGGAGTTACAACTCCAAAGGAATAATAAATGCATAAGTGATTTACAGAAAGCAAAAGTGCTATGGAAACGCTTCATTTAAATGTTAAAGACTTGTTTTTTCCTAACCCCATTCAACTGGTTCTGCCAGTCTCCCCACCCCCTTATGCCACTCGATCCAAGGCATATTCATTAATTCAGTAATGGTTTAGTGTAGGCCAGTAACTGCCTCACTTACTGACTGTTTGAAAGAAAAGGTAATGAAATGTGTAGAAACATAAATGACATTTGGCATTCTATCAGTGTGTGTCACCTTCCACTCGGCTTTGGACATAGGAGCTCAGTAAATATTGTTGACTAATTGATCAAAAGATCATTTTGATAAGCTATCACCATAGCTGCTAGCCTCACTGCATTGCTGCTAGTGCCTCATTCTACAAGTATCCATGGTGACCATTATATATCATAGGTCCTGATCCTTGTTTGCCTAAGCCACTTTCCTTCATTGTTCACTGGTTTCTTGACATCAGAGTCCTTCCCAGTTTAAAAGTTGTTCGCTTAAATCCTGCCATCTCCCAACACTGTATTCTGCTTAAAAGCAATTTTTCTCAGTCCCCACTTTTAGATCCTCTATGTCTATACTGCCTAGTTTACACAGAAGAAATTTCCACTGGCCTAGCCTGCTCTTCTCTGAGACTACTGGTGACACTCTAAGTGGATATCATCTGGTTCTATGAAATAGCTCTTCCCTACATCCTGCTTTGTTGATACGTCAGCTCTGTTGATGTGTGAAGTTCATGCTGTTTCCCCCAGTTTTCATCAAATCTTGGAAGACCAGTTTAATAAAAGTAAATTCAAAAAGTGGAACACCATTAACATTCCCAAAGGCTGAGATGGCATAGAGAGATGTGGCCCTTGGGCAAACCAGTAAATTTTTTGTGCCTTGGTTTCCTCTTCTGTAAAAACAAAATTATGAAGATTGAATAGAATGGCTACATTGTTGAGATGACCACAGCCCAGGGTCTGGTCCCTTGGCTTAGTAGGTTTGGAACTCTGTTCAACTAATAAGGGAGTGAGCAGCTGGCCTTGAGAGAAGTATCTTGTCCTATCTGTGTTCTTGTACTAGCAGAACCTTTAAACTTGGCAGTGTGGTAGCTGTCCTGACTATTTGTATCCTCCCCAAAGAAAAATCAAATTCTGTGTTCCCATTCTGAATAAGTTATGGGGGTATAGCAACAAGTAATACTTGATGGCTTGATGTGTGCCAAGTACTGTTGAAAGCACTTTTCATTAATTCATTTAACTTGCATGTGGGAGTTACTATGAAATATTACTATATTATCATTCCCCTTTTACAGATACAGAAATCGAGAAAGAGAGAGGTTAAGTCGCTTGTTCACGGTTAGGAAGTAGCATAGCTGAGCTCTGAACCTATGTACATATCTCAGAATTAGATTGAGAAGTTTCTTTTGAAGTCAGTTACTGGAGACACGTAATACCATAATACCATCTGTAATCCTCAAATTCTTATCTCTTGGGTGCCTTCTCTGACTTGGGTGTCCAGAACTTTTTACTTTTGGCCTTTTTATCCTAGAATTTTAAGTCTGTCTTAATCTTTGGGTCTGTGGTTCCTACTATCAACCATAGGAGAAATTTGCTTGAGAGACCAAAATTACAATTAAAAATAAGATTTTGGGGGGAATAGGGAATCAAACACTAAGATTAATTATTTTCAAGGATAATAGATTATGACAGAACCTGTTTCTTGACCTTCCTTGAACAAATCAAAGTATTTCCTAGGGATGATGCTGAGTCCGCATTCACAATTTGTCATCCTCTTCTGTTTGACAACAACCAAATTCTGATTTCCATTCTCTTGCTATATACCTATTATTTTTAATCTTTCTGTTCTGAAATGAGTAATTACATTTAGGTAGAACTTTTATGCTTATTCTTAGCCCTGTTTTTTTGCTGTAATTTATTTAGTGGCTAACACATAGTAGGTATCCAATAAATGTTTGTGGAATTCACTTAAATTTTCAGTTTATCTTTGTTTTGTTATGGTTTTTAACATTACAGTCCAGTTGAAGCTTTACTGCTAATATCCAACACCATTTCTACTCTACATATTTTGAAATTATAGTGGTTCCTGTTCATTATCCTCAAAGTAAGCTCTTCCTCCTTGACCCTTGCTTTCTCAGCCTTTTATCTAGTTTCTGGTTTCCATCTGGGTTTATAAGACTCTGCTCAACTCATGAACTTTCCAGGTCGAAAGGCTCCTGCCCCATATTCCTGTAATCACCTTAAAATATAAACGCCTGCAAATTAGGCAAACAAGATCAAAGCAGAAAAACAGCATTAATATTTTTATTTCCCTTGCTTCTATGTAAGCACTTACTTACCCCTTATCCCTTTCAAAGTTAACACATTTGAAAAAAATCCAAATCTAAAAAGCTAAAACAACAAGCACCCAAAAAAGACAACAAAATAGAAATCAAGCCCTTCAAAACAATGACAGAAGTTGAATAGTTATATTTAGAAATTCACCTCTGCTTGTAGCTTAATTAAACTAGTTAATTTATTCAATCAGTATTTATTGTGCATCTGTTAGGCTGTAGACAAAACTGAATATGATTGAGTCCTTGCTTTCAAGGAGCTCAAATCAGTGAGGAAAAATAAATATAACTATAATGGAATGTGTAAGTGCTCTATTAGAGGGGCAAGAAAAGGGGATAAGGCCACTGGTTCTGCTTAGGGGATGTTGAGGAAAGCTTCATGGAGGAGTCGATATTTGAGATGGGTCTCAGGAAGAAAAGAGGAGTGTTCTTGCCAAAAACAAACAAATAAAACCACCTGAAGACTGCTTGACTAGGAAAGCTAATTTACGTTCAGAATGGCTGTTTACCAGTAGGTTATACCTTGATTCTGGGCCACTAAGGATAAATAATAAATGAAAACTAATATTTCTGGAGTACAATATGGATTTAGAAGTCTCACGTTTCATACTGGGGAGCCAAGTTCAGCCGTGTTTATATAGAAATACCAACATGAAGTTAGAAACCAGAGAAAAAACCTAGGAGGTCTGAAGGCATTCTGATGTCTGCTACTCTGTTGGTCACCAGTATTTTGACTGATCCAGCTGACTAGGCACCCCCTCTTACTCTTCCATGAGCCTGCATGCCTGTTTGAAGAGATAGAAACATTCTTTGGTAAAAGCCATGGGAATATAATTGGAAAGCTGGTTTATGAATTTTCTAATTCATTGATTGAACACACAGGAGCAGCCAGGCATGGTGGCTCACGCCTGTAATTCTAGCACTCTGGGAGGCCAAGGCGGGAGGATCGTTCAAGGTCAGGAGTTCAAGACCAGCCTGAGCAAGAGTGAGATCCCGTCTCTACTAAAAGTAGAAAGAAATTAGCTGGACAACTAAAAATATATAGAAAAAATTAGCCAGGCATGGTGGCATATGCCTGTAGTCCCAGCTACTCGGGAGGCTGAGGCAGAAAGATTGCTTGAGCCCAGGAGTTTGAGGTTGCTGTGAGCTAGCCTGACACCTCGGCACTCTAACCCGGGCAACAGAGCAAGACTCTGTCTCAGAAAAAAAAAAAAGGTTCAAGAACACACAGGAGCAACTGCTGTGTGCCAGGCTCTGTGCTAGGAACTAGAGATACTATGGTGAAAAGATAGCCATAGTCCCTGCCCTCATGGCATTCACATCTAGCTGTTAATTCTTCACTCTGATATGCGTACTCTGTAATTCATGCTCTTAAGCTTATAAACTGTTTTAAGGACATATGGCATATAGAACAGTGTGGGAATTCAGATATTGATCACCACTAACATCCTTTTAGACCTAGAGCGATATCTAGCTGCCATGATTCTCAGATCCAGGAAACTAGATGCAGCAAGTCTAATGAATACAGACTAGATTTGTGTAATAAGACAGCAAAGTATCTTGTTCGTAGATGTTTAGGTTTTTCAGTAGCTATTCATCGATGCATTCTTCTGTTTCCTAGGTTAATAATCCAGTTGCACGAGAAGGAACAGCATGTTCAAGATATCGTTCCTATAAATAGCCACTTCAGATGTGTTCAAGGTACTAGCTTTAACTGCTTAGCTAATTTTATAGTGTTTTTCCTTGGTCATTATTGCATTGTACCATACGTATTTAAATGTGTCATTGCATGTAAAATGAAATGTGTTACTCTTTGCATAAAAAGATAACATAGAGAAGATTATAAATGCTTTGTCTAAGAGTGCTAAAGGGTTATATTGAAATATATCTATTATATTGCCTAATTTGCAGGGGTTTATGTCTCACCTGTTCGCCTGGCTGGGGTTAGAGATATATGTAGACTGTTGCCTATGTAGGTAGTCTCTTATGCTGACTGACCTATATATGAATTTAAATGACATTCTTGGGCTTAACGGACACAGTACTCATGGTAAAGTACTAAGGTCGCTTGGATTCACATTTATTCAGCACTTTCTCTCCACACTATTTTAAATTAAGATATTTGGCAACACATTTTGCCAGACTGTAATATGTTGCATTCAATTGTGCTGATTCTCAAACATTGACATTGGTGAATCATGAGAAAATCAACCCTGGGGAGGAAATATCTGGCTTCCTGCCCTCAAATTTGGGGACTGAACACAGAAAATCTGTTGTTTCATCTGCTACAATTAAACTTAAAAATTGGGAGGTTTGTGTAGGAGGTGTTGCTTCTGTCATCTCATATTGCTCTATGAAGGAAATTGATACTAGAGAACAAGTGCATCCTGTTTCCAGCAGGTCTGGTGGTTTCATCAGGCAGAAACATTCTGTATCTGTAGCTTCTTGGAAAACTTGTGTCCTACTTTGTATGGATTCTTTCTTAAACCACATTGAACTTTTTTATCCACAAAAGTAACATATATACATAAAGTTTGGAAAGAACAGAAAAACATTTTTAAAAAGTCACCTAAATTCCCATCCTTCAGAGATAAATGCCTGACATTTTCCTTTCTTTTACACATAACTTTCAGGGTGGGTGGTACTCATCCTATATAATTTTTTGTCTATTCCACATGCCATCGTATTATGAATACTTTTCCATGGCATTAATGACTGTATACTAGTCTATTTTGTGCAGGGTCCATAATATAATTATTCCCCTGTGTTTGACAGTTGGGTTATTTTTCACTAGTATAAATAATAATGTGATGAACATCTCTCCACATAAATCTTCCTGCACATTTCCTCAGGATTTATTCCTATAAGTGAAAATACTAAGTCAGTGGTTATGACTTTTTAAGACAGCATGTATTAAGAATTAAAAATACCTTAAATGAATATTGTCCACATTGTATAGAGGAATGAAGTCATAGCTATTAAGCCTGCTCTGTGTGAGAGAGACATATTAAACAAGGAAGCCACATGTCATAGTAAGTTGCTGTGGTTCCTCACTTTTCAAGGTGTAGCCCTTTATGGAGGAAAAAAACCAAAGAACATGACTTTAAATTAGTATCCTATTCGCTTTGTGCCTTTTTGTACTACTCCTTGGGTCTCTTTTAACCCTGTTTCTCTTAGTATTGTTTTTAATAAGAAGTAGCTGATTGTTAGATTGTAGTGCTACTTCTTGGGATCTGGGAAAATATGTATACACATACACCGTAGTTCCTCATGATGAAAGGAACAATTATGTCCTTTAGTTTTCACCTCTTTTCTATTTCTCAACCTGTGCATCTATTTTGAAAACTGTAAACATTCAGGTTTTACAGAACTAAAAGTTCCTGAAGAACAATGGTAAACATATAATACCTATGTTCTAATGCCCTATTTTCTCTTGCTTAATCATGCTAGTGATAGTATTGAGACTACTTTCTAATATTAGGCAACTTAGTTCCTTACCAGTTGTTTCTGTTGTACCTGAATAATGGAGTCAAATATGCAATTCACTCTTCGGAGGAAGACAGAAAAGGCTGAGACTACGCCATTTGACCAACGTAGATCCAGGCTAATCGGGTACCCAGAGTTCAGTTAGCCCAGAGAGTCTGGCAGGTGCTGTTGGTCAAATCCAGAAAAGTCAGAGAGGAAGAGATAGGTTGGATCTAGACGCTAGAGGTAAGGAAGAAAGTCCAAGAGAGCCATCAAGAGAAAAGAGAACTCTGAACTTGCAAATTTTTTTGTACTTTTTGTTGGATATGGTAGGCCTTGGGCCCACAGGTATTAATTGTAGCCTGAAGGTATACTTCAGGCCACCTTCAGGTATACTCTGCTCCTATATGGGACAGGGGCAGAGATAATGAGATTGGGAAATTTTCAGAGAATAGATCTGAGTTAAGAAACTAATTCACCTCTGGGCCTTCAGGGTCACTTCCTTGGCTTTCTATAAGAAGTATCTAAAGGATACAGTTAGATTATATTAAATTAGTATGTTATAGTTAAGGGAAATTAAACTTGCCTTCATTTGAATTAACATGTTGTTATGTTATCTACTATTAATTTGCCATTCCTTGATTCGCTTTGAGGAGTTCCATTTGGTTACTTAGAACTTAGTGCTATTAAAATCCTTTTTAAAAAATGCTAAGCAAAAAAAAAAAAAACAAAAAAACCGCAAAGGATTTTTTAAAAAAGGTGTTCTAAGACATAGGAATAGTGACTGAAAGAAGCAGTTATTTAGTTAGGAGTAGTATTTTTGCTGTAATGAATGGTTTTCTCTTCCCTGATCCTGTTTTTTTCCCTCCTCAGAAGCAGAAGAAACTCTTCTGATTGACATAGCTTCAAACAGTGAGTATATTTCTTAATGGAGTTGATTTTCTTTCACCAAAAATTTACTTGATTGAATACTCACTATATTTAGGACACCTTTTGGGGCCCATTTTTTATTTTACCATTTTATCCTGCAGTCTCCATTTTCTTAAGGCAGCCATACAAATAAGCATTGTCTCCCGAAACCATTTAGACTAAGCCTAAGAGAAAGCAGGTGGCTGGTAAGAATCTTTATAAAAATTAAAAATACGGTCCACTTTGCTAATGCTGAGCTTCTTTGAGCTACCAGTATTGTTGCTATCAGTTAAATCATTACTGTGGAATTGATAATTGTAGGAAGGGCTAGTAAAATGTTTAAAGCACATAAGGTTTATGAGTGGTTTTTTGTTATTTTTTTAACTGCTGTTACATTTGAAACTTCCCCCTCTCTAATATTTGTATGTTAAATCATAATGTTTTCTTTTATTTCTTATATTATTTTTGAAGTCTGAAAAGTCCCTTAAATCGCTTGTTGAGGCATTCCATTTCTTTCTTAAAATAAATTTGGTCTTTTATTTAAGCCCCATCCCCTCAAGACATTTCCTTATAAGAGGGAACGTAGTCTTTCTTTTCACTGTGGAACATCGTCTTTCTTTTCACTGTTTCCATTCTCTGACTTTTATCTGTTTGAATCAAATCATCATCGACTGTCTGTGCAAGCTGTTCTTTATATTCTGTGTTATGGGGAGGAGAAAATGGGCACTTGACTGCTACTGTGACTACTGTGTGGTTGCTATGGAAAAGAGTATCTGACCACATTAAATTAAATCAGATGGGTTGCCTTATCTCTTGGTTGAGTCCTTGGACAAGTGGAACTTGGCACTTAGCTTGTGATTATGGGTTAAACATAATTTTGTTTAGACACAGTCCCTGAGGTTGGCCCCATTAATTTGTATTGAATGGTTTAGGTAGGCTTTTTCTGGTTTGGATTTTATTCTTTTCTTTGGTCATGGATTTTGGAAGTCTTAAGGGCTGATCCTGAAAGACTAAACCCAGTGGCAGGTATCCAAGAAAGAAAATACTTAATGTCTATGTCTCATTGTGCATAGAAAGGAGAAGGCAAAAACAACACTAAAAAAGCAAAATTAGAGCAAAGAGAATTCTGCAGTAATTGACATTGCTGCTGAAACAAGATACTGAAATGTCTTTTACTTGGTGTGGAAAGGTATTTGATTCAAAACTGAAAGGTTAAAGTGAGCTATGCCTTTTCTCTTATAAATACCTAATTTTTGGCATTAGTTTTGTTGTAACCAATCACGTGTAGAAATTAGCCATGTATTGTATGTCCAGAGTTGAACTTACTAGTTCATAGGGGGAAAATAGTTAAATGACCACCTGAATAAAATCCTGTTATTTCTGCCCCTTTAGTAATATTTGCACTGAAACCAGATTTTATCTTCATCCTTGAGCTTCATGCATGAACCTTTAGAGCACACTGTATATTGCAGGAGGAGGGCCCTGGGTTTGTCAGGAATGCCTGATTTTAATGTAAATATGTATTTTCCCATTGGATGTTGGTATTAAATGCTTCATAAATAATCTTTTTGTGATTATAAAGGTAATATATCTTTGTTATATACAGTTTATAAATTCAGAAAAGTTTAAAGTATCAAACTAAAATTATTCTCCTGCAATCTGGAGATCACTGTGGGTAACATTTTGATGTATTTCCTTCCAATTTTTTATTTATAGTTTTACATAGTTGGAATCCTCATATATAGTTTTTATCGTGCATCTTCATTTAACATTGTGATATTTTCCCATGTCATTTAAAATTATTTAAAAACATGATTTATAATGACCAATATTAAATCATAGGAGTGTTCCAAATTTTATCAGATTAACTTCTTTATAAAATTAAATCACTGTCAAGGAATATGTTATATCTCTCTATTCAGGTCCTCTTTTATATCTCTCAGTAAAATTTTGTAGTTTCCTCAAATATATATATATATATATATAAAATCTTTTTTTAGGTTAAGTATTTTATGCTCGATTTTAATTTATTTGCTGCTATTGTGAGTGGAACTTTTCTATTTTCTTCTGATTGCTTATTACTAGTATACAGAATTGAGTTGTGGATATTTGTCTTTTATCCAACCACTTCACTGAAATTTATTTTTAATATTTTTTGCTGTTTTGTTTTTTCATTTTGATAGATAGCCTCAATCATCTGAAAATAATGATTTTGTCTCCTTTCTAGTAGCTACAACTATTAGTTTTCCTTCATGTCTCACCATGCCAATGAGAATTTGGGGACCAGTGTTAAATAATGATGATGACCCTTGTTTAGCTCCTTATTTCAGTGGGAATGACTCAAGTGGTGGTTCACTGTTAAGGACATTATTGCCTATTGATTTGACAGATTTTTTTAAAAAAATTAAGAAACTACATTCATTTTAAGTTGTGTGTTTTTTAAAGTCATGAATATACACTGTATTTTATAAAATATCTTTTCAGTATTTATGGAGATGGCTATATTATTCTTCCATATTTGATCTATTGATAGAATATAGAGATGGGCTAGAGTTGGAGGGAAATACGAGGTCCAGGAAGGTTTTTGTTTTTCAGATGGGAAGGACATAACACGATTTCATGATAATGGAGAGGAGCCAGTGAAAGGAAAAGGTTAAAGATATTGGGGTTTGTCTAGGTAGGGAATGGTTGTGAGTATAAGATTCCAGAGAGGATTGGAGGGGTTGTAATTCAAAGTGAAGATGACTTTGATAGGAGTAATCTTCTTCCTGTATCAGAAGGGAAAGGAGAAGATGAGTACAAATACAGGTAGGTTTCCATGAAGTATGAGGTGAAGCAGTCCGCTTGGAATGACAGAGCTTGAGAAGAAGGGTATCCAAAGTTGAACAATAAATAATTAATAGTTGTTTCAGGTAGTAGTAAGGGACTAGTTGACTGTGGAATGTTAGATTGCTTCCTATGATAGAAGGCCCAGTTGAGGTTGGCAATCAAGAATTTATAATGATAGCAATCCTTGCGTAGTGGCAATATCGTAGTCGATGAGGTTTATCCGAGGCGCGATTATTGCTGATTGAAAACTTTGCCCAATGCCTCGCTGTGCTGACTTGTAATGTAGTCGGCATTGGCAATTTTTGAAAGCCCCTCCGGGGGCTGAGTAAAAAAAAAAAGAAAGAAAGAAAAGAATTTATAATGATAGCAATCTGTGTGTGTGTGTATTTTTACCCCTTCTGGTTGCTCGGGTATAAGTGCAGAGAAGGCAATCAGCTGGATTCCTGAGGGTTGGAATTTAGCCAAGTAGGTGCTGTGGAAGAACAGAGGTAAGGCAGCTCTGGGTTTTTGCAAGAGTGTACTGATGGCAACTGTTTCATAAATAGGAAATGAAAGCAGGAGGGAGCTGATGGATAGTGAGAAAGAGGAATGGACTGGAAGTCCCCATGAGGTCAAAGAAAATTACAGTGGGGATGATGAGCAAGTAAGTCACAAGGAATAATAGGTCAGAGTGGGATGTTTGAATTAGAGGTTTATGAGGTAGTGGTATGTCTATGATGGAACAGTCCAAGGTATAACAGAGAGTCCAGTGGAACTGAGGGAGTGGTGGCTGAGCTGGAGGGGAAGGTGTTGACTGGGTTTTCTGTGCTAATTTTAAAGGGACCCAAAATAATGGCAGAAGTTTGAATAGAATGGAAATCTTGTGAGTCAGGTGTTGAATCCTGGATTCTGAGATTTACTGAGAGGGTGGTGGATGATCTCATAGATGAGGAAAGGGAAGAAGATAGTATAGCCCAATGGATGAGCCTCAAAGGAGAAGGGATTTTTCCTGAGGGAGGAGGAGAGGGAATGGTCTGGAGGTGGTATTAGGACAAATAGGACACAACCCAAATGGCATCAGGTGTGAGAGAGTATAAACAGCTTTCATTAAGACAGCGGTCCCCAACCTTTTTGGCATCACTGGCAAGTTTCATGGCAGACAATTTTTCCACGGACTGGGGATGGGGGTTTGGGGTGCAGAGCTCAGGTGGTGATGCGAGGCCCATTTCCTAACAGGCCACCCTGGGGGTTACAGATCATAGCATTAAGAAGACTGTTTCTTATTCAGGGGAAGTACCCCCATCAGGGACCAGCCAGTTTGTATTTGACTTTGATTTTTAATCTGAACGCATTATAGAATGCCTGAGGAATATTTTTAAAACTACCAGTGCCTGGGATTTACCTCCCAGAGATCCTGTTTTAATTGTCCTGGGTGGGACCCGATGTCAGTAGTTTTTTAAAGTGCCTCTGGTAATTTCAGTGCATCCATAGTTGAGAACTACTGAGAAGTGTAGGGAATATTTAGATAAAGTTGAGGATACAGAAATATTGAAGATCACAGATGTTCAGAGGGTTTTAGAAGGGAGAAGAATAGTAGAAGGCTGTCATGGGATCATTTATTCTCTTTTCCAAGCAACATGGCGAGAGAACATCCAGTATTATTTTGTAAGCAATTTCTGGAATCTTCTGGCTGTAAAATCAGTTATATATTTGCTAAAACATATCTTTCAAGAATTGTGGGAGAGAAAAAATATGTGTTCTTGTTCTAAATTTCTGTCAGATAGGAACTGCTATTTTTTAAACTACTTTTAATATGAGAAAGGGAGGACTTACTAGTTCCTGAAGGCATTTTTCCTGTATCTATCTTCAAGGCTGCTCCTAATTGACACTTTATTCATTCTCCTTTCATTTTGTTCCTCCTTACAGTGGCACCCTCCTTAATTTTATCTCTAGTTCACTTCTTTCACATTTTTTCTCCATTTTTATCTCTTATTCTGAGAAATAATTTTGTTTTTTTTAACTCATTCTACAAAGATAGAAACAACAGGAAATGCAGAGGACAAAAAGAGAGCCAAAGGTTCAGAAGTGGATTTCCACCATAAGAAACTGGATTTTCATTTCATTTTCTCATTTCTTTGTTATTTACAAGTGTGAAAGAGTGCAGTTCAACATTTATTAAATGCCTTCTGCCTGTGAAGTCTGATGTCATTATCACCAGTAGAGTGACCAACCAGCCCAATTTGCCTTGGACTTTCTCAGTCTTAGCATTGAAGACCCTGAGTCCTAGGAAGTCCCTCATTCCCAGACAATCCCAGAACAGTTGGTCACCCTAGACCATGAAAAGTGTTGGGTAACGTGTATATGCAGCCTTCCCCCTTTAAGGAGCTTTTAGTTTCCAGGGGCATAAGAAAACAACATGTAATAAATCACTTAGAATAAGAATATAAACAAGTACGTATGTTTCCTGGATCACCATATCCAAACAGTTGATACAGATTATAACTATAGGGCATCAGAAAACGGGAGAACAGTATGTTATACACATAAGAAATTAAAGTCCTAGATAACTTTGCTTCTAATTCTGCTATTTTCCAGTTGGCAATATTTGAACCAAACCACCCCTGGACCTAGGTCATTATATTGGTTTTGTAAGTTTATTCAAGACATACATTTTTCACTTGAGATAACAAAGTGTAGATGATTCTTTTTGAAATACTTTGAACCAATCTCACTATTCTTTTTTAATTAGTTTGTAAATTTAATTGAATCTGTGCCTATGAACAGACGATCCTACTTCCTTTATTCCCTCCACACTTCAGATACTCTTACTGTATGATCTGAATTTGAAATGGTAGGAATTTTCAGCTAAAGGATGGGAGGAAGGTGATTGAGGAATTTAACTTTTGCTAAAAAATCCCTGCGTTAATATCTGAGAGAGAGATCAGAATACAAGAAGCTATTATGTTTGTATGTATCATACCCCTAGATTGGACTGATCATTGACACAGTTCATCAGCCCTAGGAGTACTCATTTCCGTTAGGGTTCCCTCTCTGCATCACCCCCTCCACCGACTCCCTTAATCTTATACATGTGCTTCCTACATTAGAAGTCTGGAATATTTGTGATCTGTTTCTTTGCCTATTAATGTGATAAGTTGAGAATATGACCCCAATAGAACATTGTATCCCATAGCTGTATGTGTATGAATTTTAATTCTTTTTAGGTGGCTGCAAAATTCGAGTTCAGGGGGACTGGACCAGAGAGCGCCGCTTTGAAATCCCTGATGAGGAACACTGTTCAAAGTTCCTCTCAGAGGTCCTTGCTGCTCAGGAAGGTAACTCAAGACTCAGTGATTTTCTTTCTGCTATTTCAATGGGAGTGAAATTCTGACATGCTCATACAGAGGAAAGTAGCCATTAGCAAAGTACTTCACCCTTTGAGCCCTAATGGCTGATTTTTTTTTCTTCAAGAATGAACACAGGAATAGGTCAGGGAACAAATCTACCCAGCTTTAAGGACACTGAGCCAATTTCTAGAATTTTCAAGCGCAGCTTACCGTGGACTATAATTCTCCTGTTTCCAGATGACCCTCTGAGCTGCACTTATTTCTTTAGTCTTCTCCATACATTCAGAAATGGTCTGGCCCCTGCATTTACGGAGTATCGAAAGAATGGTTTTTGGTTATGATAAATTCCACTCAATTAAGGGCTCCCCAGTTTCTGACCATGACCCTTATCTCTCCAGCTCAGTCACAACTTCTTGTTCCAGAGCAAAAGGACTCATCCAGCTGGTACCAGAAATTAGACACTGAGGACCAACCTTCTGTTTTTTCAGGTACTAAAAGGTTGCTGGTTCGCTGGTTGCTATGATCATTGCAGAGTCAGTAGATTTTATCAGACCAGATGCAATGATGAGGATTAAAGTCAACATCAGACACATTTTCCTGCAGAGTGGTTTTATCAAGTCCATGCCCACTGGCCAGTGTTTACTCTTAATCCTTTCTGTGGCATGGTAGCTCTTCAGGAGCCAATTTATCAGAGTATTAAGAACTACAGGCTCCAAAGCCAGACAGCCTGGGTTTGAATCCCAAGTCTAGGGCTTTGCTATTTATATGACCTTTATCAGTTACTCAACAACTCTTAATCTCCATTTTCTGTAACTTGGAAGAATTTTATTAATAATAGTACCTACCCTGTGGGGTTTTTATGATGATTAAGTGAGATAATGATATAATTCAAGAAATGTTACTTATTATTATTCAAGTTCCAGATTACCATAAATTTCTATTGTTCTATTTAGTTTATCAGTACTTCAGGGATAGATGTGCTTCTTCAAATCCCATTCTAAGTAATTCCTACCCTTATAGCACCTTTCTGTTTAGTGATGCCACTGATCAAATCATGATCAAATCAAAGCCCTATCTACCCTGAATATGCTGGATGTTAGTTTTTTTCTCCCTTTGACTTTGAGTTCTGTGTCTTTCAGGCCTTCTTGCATTTGAGGACAATTTTTCGTCTATGAATTTGGACAAGAAAATAAATTCACAAAATCAGCCTACAGGGATTCATCGGGAACCTCCACCTCCACCCTCTTCAGTGAATAGAATGTAAGTCCTATGTCAAAACATTTCCTCTGTAGGAGAATTATATTTTAGGCAGTTTTACTTTTGAGTTTCTCATTTATTTTCTAGGCTTCCACGTGAAAAAGAAGCTTCTAACAAGGAACAGCCCAAAGTGACCAACACCATGCGGAAGCTTTTTGTACCAAATACCCAGTCTGGGCAGCGGGAGGGTCTCATCAAGCATATCCTGGCAAAGCGAGAGAAAGAATATGTCAACATTCAGACTTTCAGGTTAGTCTCTCTTCTCCTTATTGAGTCTAAAAAGTTAGTAGGTAGAGCAGATAAAGGGCTTTTGATATTTAAGATATTAGCTTAATCATGAATCAAAGCATGATAAAAAGGAATAGTTATCTGATTCAAACCCCTGTCTCTAAAACTGTTCAGTAACATGCATATCTGAAATAAGACAGGTGCTACAGTTTCCCTTGAATTTTTTAAGTACTGATAATAATACCGTGTCTACTAATATTCATATCCAGTCTTAAAGAACCAAATCAACTTCACATATACTAGAGAATTATCCCC
This sequence comes from Avahi laniger, assembly GCA_963575035.1. Classification (NCBI taxonomy): domain Eukaryota; kingdom Metazoa; phylum Chordata; class Mammalia; order Primates; family Indriidae; genus Avahi; species Avahi laniger. The sequence goes on from CAUYSK010030744.1 coordinate 26,751, forward strand.
TAGCACATTCCATAAGAAAGTGTGTTTGTGTCTCTGGACTGCTGAGAGTCTTTTCAGCCAATGTTAGAAAATTAAAGTCCACCATTACTGCTAGCTCTCAACTTACTTTGGAAATTTAACTAAAGAAAATTTCACCAGATCCTCTTGATTGAGAGGTCTGTCTTAGATTCTTTCCTCTGTATTATTTTTATTTCACCTTTACTTGTTGGCATCCTCTTTTCTGGACCTGGTGTGTGTGCCATATGTGAGGCGTGATGTGGCATCGCATGTATCTCCAACATACGAAGCAACAATACCTTTCTTTGTTATTCATGAACAGAATGTACCCTTCTAATCCAATATTGCAGTCCCATCTGCTATCCCATCATGCCTCATTTATTTTAATTCAATCATAGCTATATACCTATACTAAAACCTCCAGATCCTCATATTCCCCGTGATGCTTATATTTGTGTGTAAACAGTTAAGACAGTCATGAGTTTTCCCTTCTGCTTTCCCCCTTAATAGTATGTCTGTCTCATCAGAATTTCCTACACAGATGTCCTTGTAATCCTTCAGGAAGTGAATTTTTGGATTCAACTATAGCCCCTTATAGAACATTTATTCATATTAGACTAGCTTACAGCACAATGATACCTCTTTCCCAACCATAAGCTCTCCCTTCAAGTATGAGTTTGGATGGAGTTTAACTGAAAGGAAATATGGTAGAGCAATTAACTTTGCATTTTTTTAAAATAGAGACTTCATTTCTTTCTGTAATTTCACTTAATGTAAAATTTAGAGAAAATAAGCCTACTGCCTTTGTGTTTTAGATGTTTCTTATGTGTGTGGCAAAACATTTTGAGGAATTATGTTAGCATATTGTGAACATACACTTGTGTAAAAGTGACAAGAGAGGCCTTCTTTTGGTTCATACTTGATCTTTGTTTTCAAATTATTTTTTGGTATTATGTATTAGATTTTTTGTTGGAACTTGGAACGTGAACGGCCAGTCTCCAGATAGTGGGTTAGAACCTTGGCTGAACTGTGATCCAAATCCTCCTGATATCTACTGCATTGGGTAAAGAACACTTATGGAATTTCCTTCTGGCTATATGTTTGGTGTTAGTCTACATGATGTTTTGCTTTCCTTTTTTAAAAAAACAATTTGGTAAAAACCTACCATAGATTATATGTGGGAGTTAACTTGTGGATCAAATTTGTGAGATCAGAAATGAAGAGCTGCCTAAAAAGGTGTAAGGAAGCACCTAATTTTCTTGAAACCCATAGAAAATTGTATTCTTTATAGAAACTGAGACTCAAGGTCAATTCTAACAGTAACTATTCCTAGGATATAAGAGCAAAGCTCCGTCTACTGTTATTGTAAGGTTTTTTTGGTTTGGTTTTTGCATAGCCTATGAATATGCTGGTGGGAATTCTTTAGAAAAGAAAGCTACTCGTCCTTCCTGATAACCTGGGTGAACAGAGCAGTTCTATGAAATCTCTCTCTCTCCCATTCTTTTCTTTGTCTAATGACTTGGCAAATGGGACAGGAGGTAGGTAGCCAAAGATAATTATGTGACATGTATAGATCTCACATCCTTTTTTTCCACAGATTCCAAGAGCTGGACTTGAGCACAGAAGCCTTTTTCTACTTTGAATCAATGAAGGAACAAGAGTGGTCCATGGCTGTAGAGAGAGGTTTGCATTCCAAAGCCAAGTATAAGAAGGTAAGCCGCATTTAATTATCTTTTTAAGTATATGACTAAATAGGACTCACTAGGAGTTATTCCATTATCTGTAACTTGGTCCAAAAGAATGGTTTAATTGAATTCTTCCTTGTGCGTAATACAGGGATAGGGTAAACTAATCCTTCATCTATATTTCCTAGAAAAAAAATTGCCCTAAACTTTATTTTATTTTATTATTTTTTTTTGAGACAGAGTCTCACTGTGTTGCCCGGGCTAGAGTGCCATGGCGTCATCCTAGCTCACAGCAACCTCAAACTTCTGGGCTCAAGCAATCCTTCTGCCTCAGCCTCCCAAATAGCTGGGACTACAGGCATGTGTCACCATGCCCGGCTAATTTTTTCTATATATTTTTAGTTGTCCAATTAATTTCTTTCTAATTTTAGTAGAGACAGGGTCTCACTCTTGCTCAGGCTGGTCTCGAACTCCTGAGCTCAAACAATCTGCCCGCCTCGGCCTCCCAG
>CAUYSK010030745.1:0-18286 GCA_963575035.1 Avahi laniger
GTTGGGGAAAGAAAATCTAAAATTGTGACAGGTGACCTAAGCGTGCCAAGAGAACCAGTGAGAAGATTCTGGGTTGCAAGGAAAAACAAACAATCCCATTAAAAAATGGGCAAAAGACATGAAAAGAAGCTTCTCAAAAGAAGATAGACAAATGGCCAATAAACACACAGAAAATGTTCGACATGACTAATCATCAGGGAAATGCAAATTAAAACCACAGTGATACATCACCTTACCCTTGTCAGAATGGCTATGATTAAAAAGCCAAAAAATAATAGATGCTGGCGAGGATGCAGAGAGAAAGAAACACTTACACACTGTTGGAGGGACTGCAAATTCACACAACCTCTATGGAAAACAGTATGGAGATTTTTCAAAGAACGAAAAGTAGACCTACCATTTGATCCAGTAATCCCACTACTGGGTATTTACCCAAAGGAAAAGAAGTCATTTTATCAAAAAGACACATGTATTCGACTATTTATTGCAGCACAATTCACAACCACCAAGATGTGAAATCAAACTAAGTGCCCATCAATTCATGAGTGGATTAATAAAATGTGGTATATGTATACACCACGAAGTACTACTTAGCCATAAAAAGAAATGAATTACTGTCTTTTGCAGCAATTTGGATGGAACTGGAGACCACTATCCTAAGTGAAGTATCTCAAGAATGGAAAAACAAACACCGCATGTACTCTCCAATAAGTTGGAACTAATAGTTGATGGGTGGACACGGGCACAGAGAGAAGTAAAAGTCATTAGAAATCAAGAAGGGGGGAGGAGGAGGAGGAGAGGGGTAAAAATCTACCTAACAGGTATGATTAACAATGTTCAGGTGATGGGCACTTCCAACCTACTCCAGTATGACCTTACCTTAACTAACTACACTTTCAATGATGTTATTTCCAAATAGAATCATATTCTAAGGTATTGGGATTAGATCTTCAACACATCTTTTAAGGGGGACATAATTCAATTCACACCATTATTCCTTACCTTTCTCCTTCAGGCCTGGAAGTGCTAACAGCCATCTCCTGTTGCTTGCCCACATGTGCTTTGCCATTTTGTTGGTTTCCATGATCTCTGTCCATACCTTTCCATATACTCCCTTCATCCAACTCTACTGGTTATTTCTCTTGTGTGTGCCTTCTGTTTCCTACCAGGACCCTTATCAGGGTAAACTGCTGCCCCCATCTTCCTCAAACTCAGGGTAGTGTTTATGAAATTCATTCAGAGTTAGAATGTCCAAGATGTAGAGATTTGGAAAAAATAAAAAAACTAGTAAAAAGCTAAAGAAAAAAAAAGTGTGGATGAGGAGCCTGTCAAACATTTTGAAACACGAGTCTCACTAGTAGGAAAGAACAAGGCATAGATCTCTTTGATTTGACCTTTGGAAGTAAAAAGGCCTATTGTAGTTATCTGAAAAGCTGGTGACATCATCAAAGCTAGTTGCAGCAAAATATCACCTTAATGAACAAAGTTTGTTCTTTAGACATCAGCTAAATGGAAACAGACAGGAACTGGTAGAGAGGGTGAAGTCAAAATTTCAAAGCCATTTGTGAATTATAAATAAAGTATAACACTATATATTGAATTGTCACTCCAAATCTCTTGCTCAATGATAAAGAGATCTGTATCCGCTTTAAAGTTTAATACTATCTGACCATCATTCACCAAAAGTCAGGTTAAGACACTTTAGAAAGTGATTACTGGAATGGATGTGCTAACATATAGCCATACCTGCACCCTTTCCTTAGCCGTTTTCACATAATTTTCATTCCCTTGTCTTCACTTTACACAAAGACCTGTTTAAAGATCTGAGAAATGAATTGTCAAGTGTCACTTTCAAGTGATAAAAGTTATCCATTTGGGTTAGGGCATCTCTGTTAAGAACAACACACTTTAGACTTGTGATTTTAGTTACCCTGAAAATGTGTGTACATGTATGCATACATGCATTCATGTGTGTGTGTGTGTGTGTGTGTGTGTCTGTTTGCTAGTTTTATCAGTAATCCTTCATGTAGAAATCTTCTGGTCTAAGCAATAAAATACCAAAGTCTGTGTGGGAGTAATTTTGAGAATTTGTGTACACTTTCCTTATGCAGAGACCAAATTAGTTCATTATTCCTGCTTAAGGGTTCACAAATTTTCATTTTACTTTAATGCATTTCTTAGAATAAATAATGAAAATGTATTCTGACTGAAGTAATTTCTATCAAAAATAGAATAAAAACGTTAGCAAATGAAATAGTCTATTTATTCATAGAATTTTAAATCATTATTTCCCTGTCTTTTCATCATTCTGCTCCCATAAAAATGAATACTCTTAGATTTCAGTGTCCATTTTGGTCTTTTAAGTACAACAAACTATTGTAATATGGTAAAAAGAGAAAGCCACTGGAACTTAAAGAGACGTGGGTTCTAGTCTTGGTTCTACCTCAAATTAAATAATTCTAGACCACAGGGGAATTTGCTTTCTCTCTGAGAGTATACATGTGTTTTTCTCATGTATAGAATGTGACTATTTTTCTAAGTTATCTCTTGCTTTTTCTTGTAAAGTTTTGTCAATGTTATGATTCTATGAGATATAGTACTGTAAGAAAAAATTTACCATGTCACATATCATGGATTCTTGTTAATATAACCTTACTCTCTTGAAACTTAGATCAAAATGACAAAGACATTTCCCGTTAGCCTGTTAGGCTATATATGTGGTCAATGCAGATAATATTCAGGTACATGTTGTTTATTCTTAATGGATTCTGTAATTCTCAAGCCTCTAACTTGTTTTAAATTGTTTTAAAAGAAAGTATGATGGACATCTAACATTGGAAGTGTTTGAGGAAATTTCTGTGGTAGACAACTTCTAAAATGACTCCCAAGTATCCTCACCTTCTGGTACTCATGTTCCTATAGAATCTCTTTGCTTTGCCTGTGGGCAAAATCAAACAACTTGCTTTTAATGAATAGAATATGACAAAAATGATAAGATATCACTTCCAAGAGTAGGTTATAAAAGACCATGACTTACACCTTGGCTCGCCCACCCTGTATTGATGAACCCTCTCACTTGCTTGCTCAGAGGAAACATCCTACCATGTGAGCTGCCCTGTGGAGATGTTCATGTAACAAAGAATTGTAGGCAATATTCAGCCAGAAGCCAGCAAGGAATCAAAACCCTCAGTTTAACAGCCCACAGAGAAATGAACACTTCCAACAGCCATGTGAACGATCATGGATGTGGGTACTCCCCCAGTTAAGCTTTGTGATGATGGTGGCCCCAGTCAACACCTTCACTTCAACCTGTGAGAAACCCCAAGCAGTGATACCAGTCATGCCACACTAGAATTACTAAACTATAGAAATGGAGAAAATATTGTTGTTTCAATCCATCACATTTTGCTATAATTTATTACGTGGGAATAGATAACCAATATGCCTTCCCTTTAGCATGAAGAATGATTGCCAATACAGAGCTGGGGTTAAGAGCCTATTTTGGTGGGGAGCAGAGAAGTAGTAACATAAGCCTAAGTAATAATTGCAAGGAGAAAGATGGATTCGTAGACAGAAAAAACAAAGCAGAAGTCCTGGAAGAAAGAAGTGAATAAGTTTTATGTAGGTTTCTTCCTCTCTCTCAAAAGTCATCTGGTATCACACAGACACTTTGTATTCTACCCATGCTTGTTCGTTACAATCCAGCCATGTCTGTCTTCTTTCAGTTACTCAAACAGATCATGCCCTTCCTTACATCAGGGCCAACGTCCCTGATGCACCCTTCACCTGGAATATTCCTTCCACTCCACCCTATAATGCTGGCCTTTTTCCTTCCTCTATTTCTCAGATTAATTATCACCATTGATGAGCACTCTTTCAAAGTAATTCTCTTTCTTTTCTTCTCCATCTAAGTTCCTTCTTTTTCCTATGTAGATTAATTATAACTTATAATTGTAAATTATTAATGTGCATTTTTTTCTTTTCCACTAACTAGAATATAAACTTTAGTTATATTTTAGAGTATAAACAGACCAAGCGACCTGCAGAAACTTGAATGAGAAACATCTAGCAAAGGGTAGATATACCTAGAGTATTTCCACTGGACTTCAAAGAGGCATGGAAAGGAAATGCTTAGTGCTGTGTGCCAAATCTTTAGCAGATTTGGGTAGGCTTGTTACACAGAAATACCTGACTGATAAAATAGAGAAGATGTATTTCAAGGAGGAATGATAGATTATGTTTTTATTACAATGCAAATCATCATATCAGATTGTAAGCAGTCAGGTTCTGACTCCACAAAATCATACTGTGACATCAAAGTTCTGTTTTCCTGTGTCTTATAATCTTGAGGTAGATTAACGACAAACTAAGACCTGTATTTCTAAAAGCACCTATATTTGAAAACCAATTAGGAACAAATTATCTTATTCATCTAATTTCTTAAATGATTTTCAATAGCAGGGAAGTGTAAATGCAACATGGTTAACATGAAAAGGATGAAAGGAAATAAGTGAAAATGGTATTAGGGAAGGCATTGATTTTTGGACTTGAAATCTTTTTCATTTATAAGTAGTTTTGCTTTATTAATTTTTATGTTGCTCTTATTTTTATTATGCTTTTAAATATTTGTGGTAGCTTATAAGTCATGAAAAAAATAAGAACGTATGTCCTAGTGTTCTCTTATTTTATATATTTGACATATCTATCAAACAGCACAGATCAGCTCAATTTATTCACTTCAGTTTATATTTCTTTCTATCATTGGGTTGTAAATTCCTTCAAAGCAAGGGCTATGTTCCTTTCATTTTAGTATTTCCCAAAGAATGGAACTCTACTCATGAGCAGGATGCAACAACTATTTGTTTCAAAAAATACCTTGATTTATCTTTTTAGCATCATCACACACCAAAATGTTTCTTGAAACCAAGACTTTTGCCACACAAAACTTCTCAAATCATACTCTTTTCTCTGTCTGAAGCCTCTATTAAATTGCTGAAATTAGCCAACTTAACCAGTATTTCAAATTAGCCTAGCGTAACTTGCTACTTTGCTAGTGGATTTGATTAGCGCCAAGCTCTGAAACAAAAGTGTACTCAGTATTAATAAATGCCAATTATGTGCTAGATTCATTTTTATGTATTTGCATGTATTCCTGATCATTATATTTTTATAACACTGAGAAATATATTATTTTCCCCATTATACAGATGAAAATCTTGATGCTTGATAGGTAAGAGGTTTTCCCATGGTTAAACAATTAGTAAGAGTAGAATCAGGAATGGAACCCAAGTCAGTTGCATTTCAAAGTCCATTTTTATCCTATTAAGCCAGATTGCTTTGGTTATTTTTATAGCAAAACAAATATTCAGAACTAGTTTTAAATTAGTTTGAAACTTATCTTAAAGCTTGCATACACTCACTATTGCCAAAGCATTTCCATCTTTATGTAAAAAGATGCAATAATGCATATAAATTATCTTGCACTCAATAAAAGCTAGTTCCTCTCCCACTTTTTTCCTCTAGCATCTGTGATATAGTTGATGATGGATGTTTGGAAGGTCGGATGACAGATGGGGGCCAACATGTCTAGTTTCAGATTAAGAATTTAAAATTGGAGATTAAAGTCAAGTATCTCAAGAGGGGGGATTGGAAATCTTAGAGTCTGGGTGATGCTCTGAGTCTCATCAAGATTCAATTTTTTTAAAAAGTCTTTCCATTTTAATTAGCACCTCCTCGGATAGAAATACCACTACACCATTCATCTAAACAGAGTGGAAGATAGTTTTCATGATAATAATGTGATGATTTCTTGATCATCAATGTAGCCTCCAAGAGCCATCTGTTCTCAGAGTCATTGAGCACTAAGGATTTATGAACTATTCCCAGCAAACTTCGTGTGTGTGTGTGTGTGTGTGTGTGTGTGTGTGTGTGTGTGTGTCTGTGTGTGACAGGGAAGGACAAATCCAGCTGTTGCTTATTTTCTTCAAACATCTTGATCTGTTCTTCAAACACTGCAAATTTGATGAAACTCAAATACAGTTTGTCAACCGCTTTTCTTCTCTAATTGGGAAAACTATTTGAATGTTAAGAGAAATTGCAAAAGATTGTTCTGATTCATTCATTTTTTTGTAAAGTCACCAGTGTTAATGAGCTTATCAATGCCCCAGATTCCTGGGGCCTGCCAAAACAAACAAGAACAGGGTCTGCACAAATTCTCACACGCTAACACAGATGCACAAACATATCTTTCCTTCTGATCCATCCAAAATTAAACAGACATTTGAACTTTGGGAAGGTATGTTTTATGGCCTTTACTAAATACATTCATTTCAAAAACTGTTGAATAAATGCCATCATGATTGCTAATAATTATCATTAAAATGAATTCATCATTTTTTAAACCCTTTAAACCCTTTCTCACCCAGTATTGCTCTGTATAATAGAATCGGAATGATGGTATTGAAAGCTATCTAGAGATCATAAAGTCTAACTCTTTAAAAAAAATCAACTCTATTGAAGTATAATTTGCATACAATAAAATGTATGCAATGTAAATGTAGTAAGAATTCTATCAGTTTTGACAAATTTATATGCTTTATAACAACCACAATCGTGATATAGGATATTTCCATCATTGTAAGTCTCCCCCATGCTCCTATCCAGACCATCCTTCCCACATCTGACCCAAGCAACCATGGATCTGTTTTTTCACATTAGATTATTTTGGTCTCTTACAGAATTTCATGTAAATCTGCGGTCCTGACCCCTGGGCCATGAACTGGCACTGATACATGGTCTGTTAGGAATTGAGCCACACAGCAGGAAGTGAGCGGCAGGCAAGCCAGTGAAGCTTCATCTGTATTTACAGCTGCTCCCCACCACTTGCATCACTGCCTGAGCTCCACCTCCTGGCAGATCAGGGCAACATTAGATTCTACATTATGGTGAGTTGTATAATTATTTCATTATATATTATGATGTAATAATAATAGAAATAAAGTGTACAGTAAGTGTAATGCACTTGAATCATCATGAAACCATTCCCCCACTCCCTGGTCCATGGAAAAACTGTTTTCCAGGAAACTGGTCCCTGGTGCCCAAAAAGTTGGGGACCGCTGATTAAAAATGATATCCTGCAGTATGTTTTCTTTTGTATTTGACTTACTTCCTTTGCAGGGATATTCTACAATTTGTTCATTCATTTACCTGTTAATGGCCTTTTGGCTTTTCCCCCCAGGTTTTGGCTATTATGGAGAGAGCTGATACAAACATTTTTTCACAGATATTTACGTGGATATGTATTTTTATTTTTCTTGAAACCACCTCAGCATAAGAGGAGACAAGTGCTAAAATCCAGGTTACCCAAAGCTCAGTTCAATGTTTTCCAATTTAGTGAGTGTCTACACCCAATGTCGTCATCAAGGGATTTACGATATCTCAGAGAATGGTTCCTCTGCCTATGGCTTAGACGAGCCCTGCAGAATCAAGAGGCTCTGTGTTAGAGAACAAAATAGACATGGTCATGGTAAAATTAAACGAAGAAGCGAGAAAAATATGTGTATGTTTGTGTCTGTGTATGTGTAATTTCCAAATGTCATAAGTGCACTGAGCGAGTCACGAAGAATTCTATAATTCTACTTATGTCTGGAGATGGTTGGGGAGGAACTCTCTAAAGTGGAAAAAATTAATCCGAAGTTTGAAGGATAAGAAAGAGCCAGCGATGTAGAGTAGCTATATGGACAACAAAAAGAGAGAACAGCATGTTTAAAAGCCCTGAAAGATTGGAGACTGAGGTACAGTAAGTGAAGGGGAGAGTGGATTGAGATACACCTGTGTCGGGGCAAGGTTTCCTTCCTTCTTTTTTAAATACTTTTTAAAAAAATACATTGAATAATAATTTATGTATATTAATAGTAAGAATGTGTAGATCTTAAGCATACAGTAAGGTATGTTTTGACAAATGTATACATCCATGTAATCAAACTTCAAATTAGTATATAAAGATATAGAACAATTCTATCATCCCAGAAAATTCCTTCATATGCATTTCTTGTCAATTAACAGTCCACTACTGCCACCCCGTCCAAAAGACGTCCAATCTTCTGGTTTCTATGGACATAAACTTGCCTAGATTAATTTTTCCTGTTGTTAAAATACAAAGGAATCATATTGTATGCATATTTTTCGGTTTGGCTTCTTTTGCTTAAAGTGACATTTTTGAGATTTATGTAGCTATTGTGTTTCTTTTTATTGCCAAATAGTATTCCATTAAATGAAAATACAACTTCTTTTACACTAACTTATTGGATAAGTTAGGGGATATTTTTATGTTTGAGCTAAGGCTGCTATGAACATTCATGTATAAGTTGGTTAAACAAATGCATTCAATTCTGGAAGTTGGAATTCTAGGCCATAATATAGCAATGTGTTTAACTTCATAAGAAGTGGCTAGTTTTCCAAGTTCTAGTACTATTTTATACTCCAAGAAAAATTGTATGAGTCCTTGTTTTTGAAAAACTTCTCAATATTTGGTACTTCTTATCTTTTCATTTTTTCTCCTATTTTGCCTTTTTAGCTATACCATACCATTTAAAAAAAATTGTATTTATTGTTTCTAGTGTTCGCTAGCATATCAAAGGCTCAGATACTTGAATAATAAACACAAATCACCAGTGAAACTAATATAATTAGCTTACTTTTTCAAGAACGCTGGTTGCATACAAATATACAAGTGGATACATTTTTAAATTTGAAGGGAAAAAATCTTTAGTAGCTATAAATTCTAACACAAGTAAAAATTTAAAACTAACTTCAAATTTGATTTTATTCAATGACACTGTATCTTAATTTGTGTCCTCATAGGTAACCTTCTTCTAATAAGCGTATGATTTTGAAGCTGACGATTTTATATATATTAATGTCAATTTCATATATATATTTTTCTAATGTTTTATACATATTTTTCTAAAAAATTGAATCATTTTATGTTTATATTGCATTTAATGAAGAGGACTAATTCCACTTCCTTACTATTTTAAGTGTGATTTTTGGACCAGCACCATCAACCTCACTTAGGTACTTGTTAGAATTGTAGAAACCCAGGTCCCACCCCAGACCTGATGAGTAAGAATCTGTTTTAAAAATATTCCTCTGTCGTCCTATGCACATTAAAGCTTGAGAAACGATTTTCTAGTTAATTAAAACAGAAAAACATTTCATTCAATTCAGGGCTTTTATTACTTTATCTTTGGTAGAATGGATCTGTCCTTTTTCTCATTTTTGGGCTCAGAAAAAATACCCCCAAATGAAGGACTCAGCAGCAGCCTCAAAAGCAAAAGTTTTTCTCTGATCCTCTCCTGTCCTCCTGTCTCTCGGTCCCAGTCTCCCCTGAAGACGGTCATAGAAACTAGAATCCCTCTTCCCCAAGGTGGGTCACAGAAATCGGAATCCCTTTTCTTGAAAGCCAGACATATTAATAAAACCTAAAAATACTCTGTGTAAAAACTGGCCATAAAGAAATGATCTGACCTACCTTATTTGACTGTAGGTTGGTTATAAGACCCTCATTCCAGAAAGGATTTTTCCCCATACTCAGAAGGAAGGAATGCATGCTCAGAGAGGCCAAGAAGAATCTAGACAGACAGGCATTACTGGGTTTCCCAACTCAGTCTATTAGCATTAGATCATACCCTTTTTGACCAATCATATTTCTACACAGCTGTCTATACTTTGTTGAACCTAAGCATAAAACTAGGCAATTTCTCCTTTATCTTTGGGTTCTCATTCTGAGGACTCTACTGTAAACAGATTTAATAAATTTGTATCCTTTTTCTCTTATTAATCAATGTGCCTCATGTCAGTGATTTTCAGCAAAACTTCGGGGGGCCAAGGGCCTGGTCCCTACACTCATAAGAATAGCAATTCAGAAATTGATGCCTAAATGAAAATGTACTCACAATATTAATATCGATTGAGAATGAATTTCATTTTTATTTATTAGCTGACATTTACATTTGGGTTTTTGGGTAAGAGTTTTCAGGTACCTAAGTCCTATCACTCTTCTGTTTTAATAATAATATTATTTATTATTATTTGTGTATTTCTGAATCCATGTCTTAGAATATGTTTTCTTCCTTATTTAATTTTTTTCTTCCTATATGACTAAATTGTATTCCTGTGTCATAGCCTGTGGTGAGTCTGGTTCCTATTATCTCAAAAACACAAGTAAGTATATACCATCATGTGGGATTAAACGCACTCAAGAGCTTGCCATTTTATCAAAATGAATGAACCCCCTGGTTTTTGCACAACAATGCATAAAGCTATGAAAAATGAGAATTTCCCTTTGTTTCAAAGCAAATTGCCAGTAGGTATTTCTGTTATCTCCTTAGATTTCTTCTGTAATTCACGTGCAAATGATTTGTGCCCTAATACATGTTGTCCTTTGTATCTTTTAGTAGATTCTTGGCCATTTTGCCAGACCCCTGACAAAATGCAAGATGTATTTGTTGGTCCAATGGGGCATCTTCCTTCTGGTCCTCGTTTTCCAGGAAGACTCCATTCTCCTGAGAGGACCCCAGCTGTAGCCTTGATTGAGGCATTCATTCTACAGCTGGGGCAAGCTTTCTCTGAAATGCAGCTGGAATAGGCATTTCAAAGGCCCACATTGTTATATAAATGCTTCTATTCTCCATGCTGGAGGCAGAAACTCAGCCAAGTGCCCAGACACAGGGGACTGTCAGAATGGAAGAGAAATACATTTCTCAAGACTATCATCAATTTTCTGTTCATCTTTTATCTGAAACATTTCAGTAAAAACTCATAGAACAACCTAATCACTGGATGTTATGGCTAAATTGTCTACTTGAAGGGGTTATTCACGTTTCTTTGACTCACACCATGATTACACTGAAAGATACACAAGGAATTGCTTAGAGGAGATGGCAATGGAACAAGATAGAAGGAACTCTGGCTTTTTTGCTTAGTAAAGCTATTACTATTTTAAAGAACAGAAATTGCAGGTTATCGTAACCTGTTCTCTTTAAACATTAAAATCGTATAACTGCTTTTCACACAAAAATTTAATGCCCACCAAGCTATTTTGATAATTTTCCTTCCCATATATTTTTTCTAAGGCGACAGACTTAGATGCCGAATACACCACATAATAAGAGAGTGTTTTGTGCTTCATTATAAGGGATAGGTTTAGTGCTCAATAAATATTACTTAAACAAACATTGAATGGATATATTTGCATTTCACTTTTTACAGGTCAAGGTCTAGTGACATTTATTAGGGTAAAATAACCTCTTCAGGTCTAGTCAATTCTAGCCACAAGATTGAAGGCCATTCTTTAAGTCTCCCAAGGGAAGCTCATGTAATATGGACTCTTGGCAACGTGTCTTCCACGGTGATATATTGACTTTTATCCTCATCTTTCATCTTTTGGAATTAGGCTTAGTAGTTGGAACGATAAGCCTAAGCTCATATTAAAATATTGTAAAACAATCTACAAAAGTCAGATTTCACATTAAGCCTAGTATATTATAAACCTTATCTTCCTTATCCAAGAGGATTTGAATAAATTGAGCATACATGAATTAGGTTTAATGATTAGAGAAATAAAATTATTATCAATTGTTACTCTCAAATGCCACAGACCAGTATATTTATTACTTCTAGGTGCAAGATATATCTTATCTTATCTGTCATAATTTAAGTTAGTTTAGAAGACTTTTCTGTCTTATCTCCCTAATCAGCACAGCCTTGACAGGACTTTATTGCTCTCAAATCACAGTTCTAAACTTTTGATAGCATTTTATTTTGCCTACTGATTGTTCCCATGGTGATTTTCTGAATAAAAGAATAATGTCCTTGATCAGAGGAACCTGGTTTTCATTTCAGGAGGTTAGGTTAATGGTTAGGTAATGTTGTACACTACATTCGAAACCATTTCATCTCAGAGACACAGCTTGACTTTCAGCCAAAAGACTTGACAAAGAAAAGACTTTTTTGGTTACATTTGATCATTTCTACCTGAAAAGTTTGGCTGTTTTTTCCCTTTTGGAGGAGTCTGACATCATACTTTTGAATAGTTGGGCAGTTTTCACTTTTCTAGCCCAACTTGTTTTAGTTAAAGGCACATATAGGGGTAAGGACATCCTTTAACTTGTTTGCATCAATTAAAAAGGCAGTAAGATTCAGAGGAGAGGGCCAGGGTAGAAAGTCAGGAGGTCTTTAAAATCCCAGGATTGGAAGAGGCTTTGATGTCATCTCCTCCAACAACTCATGATGTGGGGTGTTGTCCTATGCATCATCCCCATCACTGTCATCTACATTTTTGATTTTTAAAAATTATATTAAGCAATTATTGAAAATATATGAAAAGTTAAAACAAACAAAAAAAGAAAGGACAGAGGGGAGGGAGAGAAGGTAGGAGGAAAGGAAGAAAGAAAGTGAGGAAAGAAGAAAGGAAGGAAGGAAGGAAATATCTGTTCTTATTTTCCATCTCCCGGAAGTAACCATCTTAACCCTGCCCAGCCCATCTTGAAGCCTCAATTTCCAAACAGCTTGTTCTGTATTTTGGGATTTGGTTATTTCTTGTAAGGCCTACTTTGGCATCTGGCAACTTTCACCATTGCAGCATGTCTAATTTTGAGCTCTTCTGATATTTAAAAAAGACATCATCATACTTCTTCTGAGTACTTTTTTTTTTTTTCCTCTCAAGAGAACTATGACATCTTTTTTGGAGACTTTCTAGAACATTCAAGTTTGGATATGTGTTGTCTTTCCAAAGCCTAAAATTATTTGCTTCTAACAACAAGATGAGTAAGAAAAGAAAGAAAAGAGACGAGAGATGCTGATGTAACTTAAGAAATAAACACAATGACGGACAGCAAGAGAGAATTTAGCTTTTACCTGTGGTTCTGAGTGGTGATTTGGGGCTGACTGTGAACAGCCTGTGGTAATTTGATTCTGAGGCATCCAGCATGATATGCAGATGTTGGGCTCAAGTAAGAAAAATAATAAATAAATAAATACAGGCATATCTCATTTTATCGTGCTTTGTAGATATTGTATCTTTTACAAATTGAAGGTTTTGTGGCAATCATTTGTCAAGCACAACTATTTGTGTCATTTTTCCAACAGTGTGTGCTCACTTCTTGTGTGTGTCACATTTTAGTAATTCTTGCAATATTTCAAGCTTTTTCATCATTTTGAGTCACCACCAACCACACGCATATAAGATGGTGAATCCCTGAAAGTTGTGTGTGCTCTGCTGTTCCCCCACCTCTCTTTCTCTGCTTGGACCCCTCTATTCTCTGAGACACAGCAATATTGAAATTAGGTCAATTAATAACCCTACAGTGGCCTCTATGTGTTCAAGTGAAAGGAAAAGTTGCAGATCAGTCACTTTAAATCAAAAGCTAGAAATGATTAAGCTTAATGAGGAAGGCAGGTTAAAGGCTCAGACAGGTCCAAAGCTAGGCCTCTTGAATCAAGCAGTTAGCCAAGTTGTGAATACAAAAATAAAGTTCTTGAAGAAAATTAAAAGTACTACTTCAGTGACTACATAAATGGTACAAAACTGAAACAGCTTTATTGCTGATGTGAAGAAGGTTTCAGTGGTCTGCATTGAAGATCAAACCAGCAGCAATACTCCCTTAAACCAAAGTCTAATCCAGATTAAAGCTTGAACTCTTTTCAATTCTGTAAAGGCTGAGAGAGGTGCAGAAGAAAAGTATGGAGCTAGCAGAGGTTGGTTCATGAGGTTTAAGGAAAGAAGCCATCTCCATAACATGACAGGGCAAGATGAAACAGCAAGTGCTAACACAGAAGCTGCAGCAAGTTATCCAGAAGATCTAGCTAAGATCATTGATGATGAAGGTGGCTACACAAAACAACAGATTTTCAACAGAGATGAAACAGTCTTCTGTTGGAAAAAGATGACATCTAGGACTTTCATAGCTAAATAAGAGAAGTCAATGCCTGGCTTCAAAGCTTCAAAGTACAGGCTGACTCTCTTATTAGGGATCAGTGTAGCTGGTGACTTGAAGTTGAAGCCAATGATCATTTATCATTCTGAAAATCCTAAGGCCCGTAAGCATTGTGCTAAATCTACTCCACCTGTGCTCTACAAAAGGACCAACAAAGCCTGAAATACAGCACATCTGTTTATGGCATTGTTTACTGAATGTTTTAAGCCAAATATTGAGACCTACTGTCCAGAAAAAATTATTTCTTTCAAAATATTTCTGCTCATTGGTGATGCATCTGGTTACCCAAGACCTCATATGGAGATGTATGAGATGAATGCCATTTTCATAATCACTAGCACAACATCAATTGCAACCCATGAATCAAGGAACAATTTTGACTTTAAAACCTTATTATTTAAGAAATACAATTTATAAGGCTATGGCTGTGATTCCTATGATGGATCTGGGCAAACTACTTTGAAAACCTTGTGGAAAGGATTTACCATTCTAGATGTTATTAAGAACATTCATGGTTCATGAGAGGAGGTCAACATTAACAGGAGATGGGATGGAGTTGATTCCAACCATCATGGACTACTTTGAGTGATTCAAGACTTTAGTGGAGAAAGTAACTACAGATGTGGAGGAAATATCCAGAGAACTAGAATTAGAAGTGGACCCTGAAGATGTGATTGAATTCCTGCATCTCATTATCAAACTGGAATGGATGAAGAGTTGCTTCTTATGGATGAGCAAAGAAAGTTTTTTCTTGAGACAGAATCTACTCCTGGTGAAGATGCGGTGAACATGGTTGAAATGACAACAAAAGAATTGTAACATTCCATAAATTTAATTGATAAAGTAGTAGTAGGTTTTCTGAAGATTGATTCTAATTTTGAAAGAAGTTTTACTCTGGGTAAAATGTAATCCAACACCATCACATACTACAGAGAAATCTCTTGTGAAAAGAAAAGTCAATCAATGCAGCAACCATCATCCTAATCAGTCAATCAACATTGAGGCAAGACACTCACTAGACTACAGTAGAGTGTAAACATAACTTTTATGTGCACTGGGAAACCAATAACATTGGGTGACTTACTTTATTGCAATATTTGCTTTATTGTGTCGGCCTGGAACTGAACCTGCAATATCTCTGAGGTACGCCTATACATACATACATATATATTACTCTACTTTAGAGTATCAAGAAGGCTTATCTATCACATAGACTCTTATCCATATGTCTTGAAGCTGAGAATCACTAATACCATTAAAAACCCACTACTAGGAAGGGCAGGAGGGCTTGCTAACTTTATGTACCAACCACTGACCAGAGGCTCAAGTTTCTTCAGCTAAATGTATTGCTTCTTTCAACTCAACTCAAACAATAAAAACCACAATAACATTGACATGAATACGCATTCACTGGGTGGTAAACACCACGCTAAAACATTTTGCATACACTACCTCATTTCAAGTTCATAACATCAATACGAGGTAGTATAGAATAAAAATGGAAGGTTATAGGTGTCCAATACTCTTCTCATGGCCACTGAGCTAGTAGATGGGACCCTAGTATTACAAGTGCAAAAATCATGTGAACTCTAAATATAAAAAAAACTTCCTGGACTGCATTGCCAGTTTAGCTCTAGCTCTGCTGGGCATCTCTCCCAAGGTTTTGTCCTGATTCAAAGAATAGATATTCCAGGGCATCAAACAGTCATTGATACCCTTATTGGTATCTGCTTCTTGCTAAAATGTACTACAAGCATGCCAATGAAAGTTTTATATAAATTCCCCATTCTTTTGCTTAAATCCACATAGTACTTCATAATATTTTAATAATTACCAATGTGTTCAATGGGACGTTTGTGTCCATTTTAATATCGTATGAACCATAAGAGTACTAAGTAGTAATTCATCTTTTATTAACAGCACCAACTCGAGGAAAATTATATCGTCATGGTTCATACTACTAAGAATCATTTATACTCATTCCATCTCCCTGATTTCCTCTAAATCCTATTTCTATGCAATCCTCTGATCTTTTCTTGTTTGAAATATGTTGTTCCAGATAAAGCACACATATTGTTAAAATTATAATTATATAGAAATTTAAATACCATAATTCATTGGGAACCAGAGTTTGAAAAGAAGTCAGAGAATCCAGGGTCCTTGAAACTTAACTATGCCATCAAAAATGAAAGAAGGCTGGCACATTTCTAAAGACTTTACATTGTGTCATAGAAATATTGGTAGAGTGATATACAGAAGGTAGGTTATGCCAATAACTAGGGTGTTCTCTTCCAGGATTCACCCATTCCATCTGTAATGCTAGTAACCTAATTAGACCAAAGTGTTTGTTAAAATTTTCAAGGCATTAGAATAATAATGAAGGCTTGTTAAAAATAGTTCCCTGGCCACAGTTTTCAAAATAGCTGGGAAAATGATGTGTCATAGGTATGTATGTATTTATGGAATGTAGATAGGTCTGGAGGTAGGTAAGTATTCATTTATTTTACAGCCTCCCCAGGTGATTGTGATAGGGCTGGTCTTTCAGAATAAATTACACCTGAGATTCCTCTCAGTTTCGAGATTGTTTTATCCGTCAATATCATTGCCTTTTTGTAAATTTGAAAGCATTTCATAGTGGTCATAAGATGATTCCAGGGCTCAATTAAATGCATAACAGCAATAATCTAATAGTCAACTAAAAAGAAGAGTAAATAAATATGATCTGACAAGGAGGAAGAGGTCATGGCTCTCCTGGTGATGTGCACTGCACAATTTTCAGCACCCTTTTCTTTCTTCAGCTACTTCTCTTGCTCCAGACCAGAAAATTAATGGTCTTATATATCAAATTTAAGTTTCTACCCAACGTGCTTTATGAAAGAGTACATTTTCAGTAAGAGAAACCTTTCACCATGTAACAAAATCCCGCTGGAAGAGTTCCCAGGAAAGGGAAGAACAGCTCAGCAAACACGGAATGGCACCAGCCTATTGGGGCTCTATTTGGCCAATTGCCTAGGACAATCTCTTGATTCTGCTCTTTCGGCTGAACTGATAGGAGGTAAAGTTTGAGTATTCGATATGATTTAACTGTTAGCTTTATTGTCTTTCTCATTTTACAGTATTGTATGAGAAAGTCACTACGGTGAGACTGTGCATGAAAGAGGATTCTTTTTATTTCTGTTATTTAACAAACATTTAGCACCTTTATATGCCACTATGCTAGACACTGGGAATATTTTAGGGAATAGGAAAAACGAGTTTTCTATTCCCGTGAATCTTATATTTAAATGGGAAATAATTATAGCAATAATTATTATTATAATAAATGTAGATGCTATTGAGTATATATCAGGAAGTGTTCTAAACGCTTTGTCTAACTGTATCCTTATAACATTCTGAAGGTAGATATTCTTCTTTCTTAAAATTTTATTTTACATATTTAAGTTATACAACATGATGTTTTGATATACATATATAGTAAAATAATTACAACTGTCAAGCCAATGTATCTATTACTTCACATAGTTAACTTTGTGTGTGCGTGATAAGAACACCTTAATGTGACTGTCTTAGCAAATTTTTGGTGTACAATACAATATTATTAACTATATTCCTCATGCTGTACATTAGATCTCTAAATTTATTCATTTTACATAATTGAAACTTTGCATTCATTGACCTGTATTTCTCCATTTTCATCTCCCTTCACACTCCTGGTAACCACTGTTCTTCTACTCTCTGTTCCCATGTACTTGAACTTTTTTTTTTTTAATTCCACATATAAGTGAGATAATGCAATAATTTTATTTCAGTATCTGGCTTATTTCATTTAGCATAATGTCCTACAGGTTCACCCATGTTGTTGTAAATTCTCTTTTTGAGGCTCAGTAATATTCTAGTGTGCACACACACACACACACACTTTCTTTATCCATTTATCCATCAGCAAACATCTAGGTTGTTTTCATAGCTTGGCCATTGTGAATAATGCCGTAATGAACATGATAGTGCAAATATCTCTACATGGTGCTGATTTCATTTTATTTGGATATATACCCAGAAGAGGGATCCCTGGGTCATATTGTAGTTCTATTTTTAATTTTTTGAGCAACCTCCATACTGTATTCCACAATGGTTGTACCAGTTTACATTCCCACCAACAGTGCACAAGCATTCTCTTTTCTCTACGCCCTTGTCAACACTTGTTATCTCTTATTTTTTTATGATTGTCATACATAACAGACATGAGATGAGATCTTATTGTGGTTTTCATTTGCCTTTTTCTGATGATT
>CAUYSK010030747.1:0-11019 GCA_963575035.1 Avahi laniger
GTCTCTACTAAAATTAGAAAGAAATTAATTGGACAACTAAAAATATATAGAAAAAATTAGCCGGGCATGGTGGCACATGCCTGTAGTCCCAGCTACTCGGGAGGCTGAAGCAGGAGGATTGCTTGAGCCCAGGAGTTTGAGGTTTCTGTGAGTTAGGCTGACACCACGACACTCTAGCCCGGGCAACACAGTGAGACTCTGTCTCAAAAAAAAAGAAAAGGAGAAGTCAGATTGCTAACACTGGCCCATGCTCTCACCTTAATGATAATAACCATTTCATAAAAGTGGGAATAAAAACAAATAGTTTTGAATATTTGCTATTTGCTCAGCACTTCATGTGCATTTGCTCATTTATATTCCCCAAACCTCTTGGAGGTTAGATTGTATTAGCAAGCTTACTTTACAGGTGAAGGAACTGCAACCCAAAAAGTCAAGCTTCAGTAAGGCTACATGTTTAATAGATGGCAAAGCTGAGTTAAGAAGCCAGACTTACCCTGCAAGCTGGGCTCTTAACTGTTATGCTGTGAACACCCTGTAAAAACGCAAAGAGATGCTCATACCGGAGCTTGCACACACATACAGACACACATACATGCTTATAGCAACCACTAATAACAGATGACTCTTGGTTACTTTTCTAATTTTTATAAAAATTTTATTTCAATTTAGCTCCCTCAGGACATTTGCTTTTCCTCCTCTTAATTCTTATCTCCTTATAGTTTAATCTATATCTGAGAAACAAGACTCTTCCCCTGGCTGGAACCACTGATTATCTTTTTAATTAGCACAGGTAGCAAACCAGATTACAATGCTAATTAACCACAGCTCTATTATCTTTGCATCAGTGCATTTTTATTGCAGTTTAGCTCTTTTAAAATCTCAGAATTTCTAAGTTAATATTTTTTATCTAAACCATTATGACAGTTATCAAATCCATGTCACTAGAATATACCTTTGAAAGTTTTAATAATTGATATACTCTTATAAAGAAGAAAATCAGATGCTTTAGGGGTAGATCCTGAATGACAAGACAATTTGCTAGAAAAAAAAGTATTTCTGATCCTGAAGAAAATATACACCTTAATGTCCTTATTTGTTTATGTCTTCTGAGTCACGTTTGTTAAAATAGGAAGGAAACTTCTACGAGACAGAGGCTTTGTACAATCATTTATTTTCATTCTTCCAACCATATTGCCAGGTAACAATTACTATCCACTCAGGGGAAACAGGGACTCAGAGAGATTAAGAATTTGCCAATTTAGTAAATGCCAAATCTAGATTTGAATCCAGGTTTGTTTTCTCTGGCCCAAAGGCTCATTCTATCCTAACACATCATAGCAGGAGGGAACACATTTCAATATGAGTGTTGCAGTTCCTGTCTGTTCAAAGCAAAGTGCACACTAGTAGATGTACCTTTTACTGCATCTGTATAAATCCCACTACCTCCACGTTTCCAAAGAAACAGTTGAACTCCAGAAAGCATAATGGGTGGTAGAGGTGGGGAGAAGGTGAAGGAGGTTATGAGTAGAATGCCAAAAAGCCTTTAATCTCAGGCAATTTCACAGATAAGCCTCAAAGCTAAAAGCATCTTTAATCTTAAAGACACTTACAGAAAGGTCATTTTTAAGATGATCATTTCAGTTTGTCAGTTTCCTGTTTGCGAGTTCCTCAGAAATAGGAATTCATCAGTGATGACCATGACAACGAGCCTTCTCCCCATTGAGGCCTCCCGGTGCTCAGAGGGTGCTAGAGATGGCAGAAAGGAGAAGTAGACCCACTGTATTTCTGAAAAACATCTCTCAGGGTAGCATTTTTGAGGACTATATGCATTTCTTATTATAGACTTGCTAAGTAAGTCATTCTTGAGGCTTAACAGACGCAATTCATTCACATCTTTATGGCAAAGGAATCCCCAAATAACAAATCATTTTTAAAAAGACATCATTAAGCTAAGTATATTTAAAATTATATTTGCTTAAGGAAAACAATTTAATTCAAGTGAGGTGTTTTAACATGGAGATTTTGTCCTTTGGGTATATACATCTGTATGTATAAATTTTTAAATCAGCTACAAAGATTATTATGTCCATCCTCTAAAATGGTGAAAAGCTCCCTCATTAGAGCAAACATGCCTTACTCACAATGAGAAAGTAAAGGCGGAATTACTTGTCCTTCCTTAACTCCAATTATTTGCTTGAATCTCCTTAGCTCTGTGTATTCATGTCCTCAGCCTCCACCCGCCCCCTCAATTTGGAACGAGAACACCGAAGGTTCATCTTCACTTTGACGTGGAGCCCAGACCTGCCACCAGAAGTGGCTCCAGCTCTGTGTCTATGTTTCTCTGTGGCTGCCCCTAAACATTGTCCCCTAACGCTAGGCTCTTTCTCATCTCTGAAAGAGCTATTTTAAAAGTACATATCAGTTGTCAGTCTCGACAATTCTACCTAGAAATTTCTCCCCAGAAAATATTTAGCGATGAATATATTCGAAGACTTAGTTACAATGTAGGATGTTCCTCTGAGGGTTATTTTTAATGTACAACAAGAGAGGATTGTTTAATTCAAAATGAAGTTTTAGATGTCCATGGTGTGATGTCAGTGGAAACCACAGGTTAAAAAACAAGAGTACACATGATGCCATTTCTGTAAATGTACACACAAACATGACATACGCCAAGGTACATGATATAGGTGTTTTCAATGTTTGTTTTTATATGTATTTTCCATTGTTTTCTATAAAAAGCTTTCATAATAAACAATGATTTTTTTTAGTTTATGTATAAAAGGTGCAAGAGCACAGAAACAAGAATGAAATGAGATGGTGAAATACTTCCCCTCCTTCAAACCATTCTCAAATGTCACCTAATCAATGCCCTCTGTTTAAAATTCCGGCCTCCACTCTTGACACATCTATTGCCCTCCCCATTTTATTTTATCTCCATAGCACTTTCTGCCATCTATTATGTCATATATTTTAATTCTTTACTTTGTTTTTGTTCTTCTCTCATAGATTATCAGCTACTTGAGGACAAGGACTTGGTTTTGGGGCATCTGCAGTGGTTCTTAGAACAGTGACTGGCCCTCCGTGGTTGATGCTCAGAAAAGGTCTGTTGAATGTCAGACTATAAAGGAAAGGGTCAGACCCATACCAAGTGTCAAGAATTTTAGATTCTGTCATGAGCAAGGCTTATAAAAATGCTTAAGGCAAAAAAAAATGGAGGAATGGGGAGAGTTGAACTATATTCAGAGTAAGAAGATGAAAATTTGATGGACCACTGTTTAAGACAGTACAGAGTTAGATGATGGGAAAAAATGAAACTTGTGATTTGTAACTTTGTTTTTTTCTTCTTTAAAGCATGATGCCTGAGAAAAAAGGCAGAACTAGTGATACAGTGAGGATGTTGAAGTCTAAAGTAAGTGAGAAGGATATAAAAGATCTCCCCATTGTTCTACATGGGGTCTGGTCTAGACGTCTATCACTGCTTCTGGGGGTACGTCCATCTGCTGCAGGCATCTGCAACACCCTGTGCTGCTTTGTCATAACATCATGATTTATTGTAATTAATCACTGCTCCATTAGGTCAAACCTTTGAGCATAAGCATTATATTCTGTGCACTGATGAAGCCTCAGTGCTTATCCTAGCAAAATGTCCTCAATAAATACATGTTTTATTAATCACTTAACTACAAGTCAGGGTACTGAAAAACTTGCAAATTAGATTATTGATCCACACTAAAGAAACTTTAAAAATCACAGAGGATTAGATAAGCAACAAAAGATAGGAAACAGTTGTTTGATTTTTACAAAAATAAAACAAATATTTGGCAAATCATTCATTGATGTTTTGTTATTGATCTCAAGTCAAATTCTTTTTTTTATTTTCAAGTCAAATTATTTATTGAATAATTGAACAGAGAGACTTTGTGGGGACTTCAGAAAATAAGCTGTGATCAACATGGGTTCACCTAGAAATATTTTTGCCCGGTCAGCTAGATTTTCTTCTTGGCTAGAGTTAATAGATACTTTAGAGAACTGCCAGAAACTTTTGATTCCTGTAAGGCATTGAACAAGGGCTCACATAATATCTTTGTTTACAGTGTTTTGCACATAACAGATACTTGACAAAGGTAGATTAGGCAAGTGCTTGTCAAAAGTATGAAGGGAATCATTTCCTTTCAACATGTTTTTGTGATATTTTTTCTTTTATTAATAATCCATGTTTCTCCTGTACCCTATGGTACTCATTTTTTCTCACCTTCCAGATCTGCCAGACTTTCTTGAAGAAATTATCCCAGGTGTCCCATATAATTCTATTAAATTACAAGATTTGAGAATTGATTCTACCTATCAATGTTGCCTTGGGAAGATGGAGGCAGGTCAAAAGGAAGTGATGATGCAGATGCTAGAAGTCACTGAGGCTTTGTAACTCCTTAATTATTCTCTTGCATCCCTTCGGAAGCAAACTCCACTTGCATTACCATCATCCTTTTGCTGTCCTATTGTATCTGCCTAAAAAAGATATCAATATGACAAATTCATTATCCTAAGGTGTTGAGAGTTGAATGATCTATGGCTATAGGATTTTTATATTAAAAGAAAATGATGGTGAATAATATTATATTTGCATGTAGTAACTGAAATATCGAGGCATTAAACACTGATGTGCATTCACACGAACTCACTTCCTCCAACTCTCTGATACATACAGAGATGTATGGATACTCTAGAAACAAGTCTTCTACCACATACACATGCAAATACACACACATGCAACTTTCACACTCACCAAGTGATAAAGGAAGCCCTACCTGAGGTCTCTCTCTCTTGGATATGGATGTTCAAGCAGAAAAGCACTCACTTGACAGTTAGGAGGCCTGGATTCATGCCTTGGCTCCACCACTAACAAATTTTATAGTTCTGAGAGAGTCATTTCCCTCCTGGACCCTAGTTTCCTTATAAAATAAAAGGGATCTAGTAGAGGGAATTAAGTGTTTACAAAGTCATTGGAAGGGCTGAAGGAGCAGGCACTAGGCCAGTGTCTTGTTATGTCTCCAGAACACAGAACTGCCCCCCTCAGCCCACCCAGGGAAGGTGCTACCCCTGAGACCACCACTGGAGTTATGCTGGCCTGGGACTGGCATTATCAATTCACTGTGCCACAGCCTATGAACACTGCCAAGCTGGAGAATGTACACTCAAATCAACAATCCAGAGATTGGAGTCAGGTTAAGAAACTGCCACTACATCCACAAATTGATATCCAAAAGACTGGAAAATGAACAGTATAATCTGCTGTTGGAAAATCATATCCTTGCTGGCTAATGCTGACAATCAAGACCACAGGCAAGACACTTCTTCCTTAATCCTCCCTTCAAATCTTGTGCTAACGTCTCTCGTTGGTCATATCTATGTCTCGTTCAGATCCTTAGTTGCAAGGAACTCTTGGGCACATAGTTTTAGCACTTTCTGCGTGAAACAGATGAAATTATGGAAGAGATTAGGAGTGAATGCTAAGTGCTAAGAAGTAATATCTAGAGAAAATATGCTCTGAAAATGGAACAAGCTGCTTCAGAAGCTAGTGAGTGGCTCTGGCTAGAAATGTTACAGTAGAAACCAGATAATCTATTGTCAGGACTGTTGTAGATGAGACTGATTCTCACCAGTTAATCTTCAGACCTTGCTGCACATTTCAGATCTCTGAACCCATCCCCAAAGATTCTGGTTCAGTGAGTCTGTGGTAGGTCCCTCGAATCTGTATTGTTAAAATTCCCCCCAAGTGATTGTGAGATATACTTTCACAGAAGAACCACTTGACTACAATATCCAAGATCATCTCTAGCCCCATTTACTTAGGATTCCTTGATTCTAGACCTTCAGGATTACACAATTGTATGTGCCACACACTTTTCTAATATAAGAAGCCAAATGTTATTTTCAGTTCAACACAAATCTTTGAGAAACCGCAAGGTATAAACCGATCCATTATTCTATTTATTACTTTATTTTTAAAGGAATTTCTTTATCAACTATTCTGCAGTAACAGAAATAAGTTCCAAGGATATTCTAATTGAGGACATTCTTTCACATGAAGAATCTGGACTATAGTATCCTGAAGTAATTTATTTTTTCCTCTGGAGGATTTCCATGCCAATACAATAAAGATGAAAATACTGAGTTCCTGCTATGTGAAAGGCATTTTAATGTTTTGTTTTGTGAACTTAACTCATCTTGAGGATGTCTGCAGATTATCTTCTGCATAAGTATCAAATCTAATGCTCTTATATGCTTACCCTAGAAGGGCTGGTAAATGTTTAGCTGAGTAGAACACCATTTACAAATAGGTTTTATTACTGGTAATACAGTTAGTCAGTGATTCAAAATAATGTATTCTGTTCAATTTATATCTAAAACCCAGATTTGTTACACTGTGATAAATGTCAAGATTTTTTCTGGGATTGCAGCTCCTTGCATAGAAGATGTGACTTGAAGGCTTTGGTTACATGCCAGAGAGATTTCAGTTTTAAGAGGAAAACCTGCAGTTGGTCCCATATTAGAGACTGAAGATCTTGGAAGTCCCAGAAATGAAAAATTTGGCTTTGGCTTTGGCTTCAAGAGCATGTTTATATATAGTTTGGGTGGGATACTAAGAGAGATAGGCCTACAATTGCATTTTTGCAATTATATTTTCTTTAAATTTCTTAATCATATATCCACCAAAGCCAAGTTTTTTATTCTTAAGGTCATCTGCATTTCATACCAAAAAAAAAAAAAAAAACCTTGGCTCATTAGTCTTTTGGTGCTGGAGAGCATAAAGGTGTATACACTAAAATTTAAAAATACATCTAAGTCTACATTAGGCTACTGAGATTTTTGTTCTTTCTAGTTTCTTTGTGCTAAAATCATATTCTAATGAGACTGTCTTGTTGCCCTCCCTGTTTTTTTAGAATTTTTCAAAATATATAAACCAAATACTATGCTTCTTCTTATCAAATTCTAGGTCATAATCATTAGGATGTGAAGAAAAGTTGGGAGGAAAAGAGTTTATCCAATACAGTGAGCAGATTAATAGCCCTGCAATATGCCCACACCCTAATCTCTGGAATGTATGAATGAATATATCTCACGTGGCAAAGGGACTGTGAAGATGTGATTAAGGGTATGGACCTGCACTGTAATGGAGAAATTATCCTAAGTAATGCAGTGAGCCCAATCTCCTCATATGAGTCCTTAAAATCCATGACCTTCCCTAGCTGCATTGATCAGAAATATGTTACATGAGAAGTGTTCGATCTGCCATTGCTGGCTTTGGAGTTGGAGGAAAGGAATCAGGATCAAAAGAATGCAGGCCACCCCTAGAAAATGAAAAAGAGAAGGAAATGGATTTTCCCTCACAGGCTCCAGAAAGGAGATGTAGCCCTGCCAACATCTCGATTTTAGGTATGTGAGACTTGTATTAGACTTCTGCCCTACAGAACTGTATACTAATAAGTTTGTATTGTTAAGCTACTAAGTTTGAGGTAATTTGTTATAGCAGCCATGGAAAACTATTAGGCCATTAAGTATGAAATGTCCGAATTCCTTAGGTACTAAGTTTGACAGTTGGTGTCTCTGACATTTTCACTTTGATGCTTCTTGTTTTACTTTTAGTGTGAAGGTACATCCTCATTCTTTCAAATGCATGGTCTTTGCTTGTGATTATCTTTCATATTTTTTTAGAGTAATTTTTGTGAAACCATGGATCAGTCAAAACTTTGTCTTATTTTTGAATATATGTTCCATCGTGGAACCAATGCTGCACAGACAGTTATAAATATTAGCAAAGTGTTTTGGAAGGATGTGGCTAATGAATACATAGTACATCGATGGTTCCAGAAGTTCCATTCTGGTGATTTTAATCTTGAAAATGAGCCACATGGACGACCTGAGACCAATGTAGATAATAATGAGCGGAAAGCTGTAGTGCAAGCAAATCCATCTCAATCTATGCATACATTAGCTGCAAGGTTTGATGTTACCATTCCAACATTATTGGACCATTTGAAACAATTCAGCAAGATAAAGAAGCTGTACAGATGGGTTCTGCATGAACTAAATGAGCATCAGAAGAGAAATCATCTCGAAGCTTGCCTTTCTTTGCTATCACGACACAAACCATTTCTACACTGTATTGTTACATGTGATGAAAAATGTATTCTTTTTGACAATCACCAGTATTCACCACAATGGCTGGATAAAGATGAAGTGTCAAAACACAGTCCCAAAGTGAATATTCATCCGAAAAGGATAATGGTGTCTGTTTGGTGGTCCAGTGCTGGTTATTATCCACCACAGCTTCATGAAACCTAATCAATCCATTACAGTGGCTGTGTACTGCAACCAATTAGATGAAATGATGACGATGTTTATGATTAAGCAACTGAGATTGATCAATAAAAACAGGCCAATCCTCTTGCAAGACAACTCTTGACCACATGTCACACAAACAACGCTGCTCAAACTATAGAGGCTGGACTTGGAAACTCTCTGTCATCCACCGTATTCATCAGACCTTGCACCAACTGATTACCACATCTCCCAGGCTTTGGACCACTTCTTGCAAGGAAAATACTCAATTCTCAATGAGATGTGGAAAACACCTTCGATGCTTTCATCACCATTCACTGTCCAGGCTTCTTAGCTGCTGGCATAAACAAGCTACTGTTAAGGTGGCAAAACTGTGTCAATAATTTTTGCATGCTACAAATCCAATAAAGGGCTGATAACCAGAATCTACTTAGAACTCAGGAAAATCAACAAGAAAAAATCAAATGACCCTATCAAAAAGTGGGCAAAGGACAAGAACAGAAACTTTTCAAAAGAAGACAGAATAATGGCCCAAAAATATATGAAAAAATGCTCAACATCTCTAATCATCAGGGAAATGCAAACTAAAACCACAATGAGATATCACTTATCTCCAGTGACACTGGCCTTTATCAAAAAGTCCCAAAACAATAAACGTTGGCGTGGATGCGGAGAGATAGGAACACTCATGCACTGTTGGTGGGATTGCAAACTAGTGCAACCTCTGTGGAAAGCAATATGGAGATATTTTAAAGAGATACAAGTAGAAGGACCATTCAATCCAGCAATCCCATTACTGGACATCTACCCAAAAGAGCAAATGATGCTGTATAAGAAAGACACCTGCACCCAAATATTTATAGCAGCACAATTCACAATCGCAAAGATGTGGAAACAACCCAGGTGTCCATCAACACATGAGTGGATTAATAAAATGTGGTATATGTATACCATGGAGTACTACTCAGCTTTAAGAAACAATGGTGATACAGCACCTCTTGTATACTCCTGGATAGAGCTGGAACACATTCTACTAAGTGAGGTATCCCAAGAATGGAAAGACAAGCACCACATGTACTCACCATCAAATTGGTATTAACTGATCAACACATAAGTGCATATATAAGAATAACATCTATTGGATGTCGGGCAGGGGGAGGGGGAGGGGGGAGGAGGGAGGAGGGGACAGGTATATGCATGCACAAAGAGTGCGATGTGCACCACCTGAAGGATGGACGTAGGGGGGAAGGACTTGGGAGGGGGACAAGGGCAACATACGTAACCTAAACATCTGTACCCCCATATTATGCTGAAATAAAAAAAAATAGAAATATAAAGCAAATATAACAAAATGTTGACATCCTTTTCCTCAAGGTTGTGGGCTTACAGACATCTGTTACATTATTTTGGAAACTATCTCTAAATATTTCATAATTTAAAAGTATTTGTAAAGAATTAGTGTTTTTGCTAAGTCCTCACTGACATACACAAAAATCTCAAGACCACATGATATGGTACCTCTGTTATTTACCATTTATATCAGAAAGGTAAAGAGATTTTTGAGGGACTCGCCCAGAAACACGGGACACATTGAAGTTAAATTTGAAATCCTAGGGTTCACGTCTTGAAGAAATGCTAACTACTTCCAACGCTTGTGTTAAAAGTAAACGGATTTTCAAATGGATCGCTTTGCCATCTACGAACTTATAATCAACAATAATTATGACTTTATAGGTATATGGAGGAGAGTCATCTTTGCGATTGGGTCATGCACACTGTCAAAACTGGCAGGAGGCCAGGCGCAGTGGCTCACGCCTGTAATCCTAGCTTTCTGGGAGGCCGAGGCGGGTGGATTGTTTGAGCTCAGGAGTTCGAGACCAGCCTGAGCAAGAGCGAGACCCCGTCTCTACCAAAAATAGAAAGAAATTAATCAGACAACTAAAAATACACAGAAAAAATTAGCCGGGCATAGTGGCACATTCCTGTAGTCCCAGCTACCTGGGAGGCTGAGGCAGGAGGATCGCTTGAGCCCAGGAGTTTGAGGTTGCTGTGCGCTAGGATGACGCCACGGCACTCTAGCCCGGGCAACATAGTGAGACTCTGTCTCAAAAAAAAAAAAAAAAAAAACTGGCAGGAAATGTGGTCCCCCACTTGTCAAGAAAAGACAATCCTCAGGCACACATGAGAAGCATCACTGTTATCATTGTTATACGCTGTGTAATTGCTGGCACCCAGCAATGCTATAAAACGGCAGAACAGAGAGCTACAGCAGATCGCCTAAACCGTCTAATTATACGGTAAGAAAATGTATCCAGAAAGTGAGATTCAATGTCTAAAATACTCCTGTATTATAAAGCAGGTTGATGTGTTTTATTACTTATTTTAGGGAGAGTAAAATGCTCCATTTAGTTCCCTGTATATAACTAAACGTAGAGCAGAGAAACAAATAAAAACTGAGTGCTTAGGGTGCCTCATGACGCTACCATAACAAATGTATAAATTCCCATGGCGATTTACTTAATCTTTAAAATTATGCTATGAGATTTTTTCCCGAGGAGTACTAACATTAAAAGATACTAGGTCAAAGTGCTTACCTATAGCAAAATAGGATAAGATTTTAAATGTATGATTAATATTCTGGTTTTCCCACGGTAAGTATACGAAAGTACCGTATTT
>CAUYSK010030748.1:0-18965 GCA_963575035.1 Avahi laniger
CCATGTTTTCACCCTAATGTTGATCAGTTAGTACCAATTTGATGGCGAGTACAAATGGATCCCGTTCTTCTGCTCTTGTGGTGCCTCACTTTGGATGATGGGCCTAAGTTTAGTCCAGGAAAGTATAAGAGGTGCTAGATCACTGCCTGGTTAGTACTTGGATGGAAGATCCAATTTAACACCATAAAAAATGAAACATTCATGTGTGCATGTAAATGTTGATCCATTAGTTCCAATTTAGTAGTGAAAACTTAATGGAAATCAAACACACAGGAAGGGGAAGAATAGGATGGATAAATTCACAACTAACCAGGACAATACACACCATGTGGGTGATGAATACACTCAAAACTTTGACTCAAAATGTACAAAGGCAAGTTATGTAACCAAAATGTGCGTACCCAAAAAATATTCCTAAATTAAAAAAAATAAACTCAAGGAGAAAAATGAAACAGAGGTCATCACTACTCATCTCACTGACATTTAAAGAATAATTAAATAGTACTATGAACATCTCTATGCTCACAAATTTGGTAACTTAGATAAAATGGAGCAATTACTTGAAAGACAGAAACAACCAAATCACACCCAAGTAGAAACGGATAATCTCTACAGACCTACATCTATTAAAGAAATTGAATCAATAATTAATGACATTCTTAAAAAAGAAAAATAACAGTCTTACTTGGTTTAACTAATGAATTAAATTAATTACTTAAGGAAGAAATGATGTCTACTATCTCTTTCAGGAAATGAAACACTTCTATAATGTTGTCTATGAGGTCAGCATTACCCTACTAGCAAAACCAGAAAAATCATTATAAGAAAGGAAAACTACTGATCAATATGTTCTTAATTTGAGATGAAAAATTAAAAAAAAAATTTAAGCTTATTGAATCTAAGAATATATAAATAAAATGTATACCACAAGCAAGTAGAAATTATTCCAAGTATGCAAAGCTGGTTCAACATTCAGATATAAATAAATGTAATCCAGTATGTAAACAAAATAAAGAAAAGAATCGCATCATATAAATTGACATGATAAAGGCATTTGATAGTCTCATACCCTTTCCTAATAAAATCACTCATCAAAATAGAAACAGAAGCGAAATTCCTCAACTTAGTAATGGACATCTAAAAAAATCTTACAATTAGTATCATACTTAATGGTGAGAAATGACATTTTACTCCAAAGATTATGAAGAAGATAAGATGTATTCTCCTACTCTTGTATCCCATATCATACTGGAACTTCTAACTAATACAATTTGATAAGAAAAGGAAATAAAATCACACTACTTCAGAAAGAAATAAAATTAGCTTTATTCACAGATGACATGATTATCTATATAGAAAATTCCAAAGGAATCTATAAAACACTGTCAGCATTAATAAGTGATATAGCAAGGTTAAGTGAATAAATAATCGTTTTCCTACACACCAGCAATGAAGAATTGGAATTTGACATGAAATACAATACCATTTTTAATAACTCCAAAAATAAAATGATTAAGTACCCATATAACAAAATATGTACATGATCTTTATGCAAAAACTATGAAACTCTGATGACACTAATCAAAGGAAAATCTAAATGAGGAAATATTACATGTTCATGGTTTAGACTAATTAATAATATGAAGATGGCATTTCTTTCCAATTTGATCTACAGATTCAATGTAATCCCAATCAGTTCTCAGCAAAATATTTTGTACATATCAATTCTAAAGTTTATACGGAAAGGAAAACCACCTAAGATAGTCAAAACAATGCTAATGAAGTAAAACAGCTTGGAGGAGCGCTCCAAGTTGTTCTACACTATTCAATTTCAAGACTTATATAAAGCTATAAGATACCATGGTATTTGCAAAAAAATAAAAAATAAAATAGATACAGAGGTGAATGGAACAAAACTCAGAGCCTCAAAAGATATCCACACAAATATAGTCCACTGATCTTTGACATGAACTAAAAACAATTCAATGCAGAAATGATAATCTTTCCACTATATAAAAACAATTGGACATCCATATGCTAAAAAAAAATTCTAGACACAGACTCATAGATTTTATGTCATTCACAAAAAATAATTCACAGGGATCATAGACTAGAATATACCATAAAAAACTAAAACTTCTACAAGAAAGAAGAAGAAATCCATGTGATCAATTTTGGAATTTTTGGTGAGTTTGAAACACATCAAAACCTTGATCCATGAAATAAAATATTGATAAGTTGGACTCCATTAAAGTTCAAAATTTCTGCTCTGCAAAAATCAATGTTAAGAAAAAGAAAGGCCAGTCACAGGGAGAAAATATTTTCAAAACAGGTACATGATAAAAGTGTTATATCCAAAATATTCAAACACCTCTTAATTCTCAACAATAAGAAAACCCAACACAATTTTAAAATGGGCAAAAGATCTGAACACTTTATCAAAAAAGATAAACAGATGACAGTTATACATATGAAATGATGTTCAACATCATTTGTCATACAGAATTGTGAGTGAAACTATGATAAGATATCACTACACACTTAGAATAGCTAAAATCCAAAAAACTGACAATACCAAATGTAGATGAAGATGTGAAGCAGCTGGAACTCTTATTTCTGGCTGGTGTGAATGCAAAATGGTGCAGCATCTTTGAAGAAAGCTTAGCAGTTTTTTAGAAAGTTCAACATAGTGTTGCCACATGATCAAGCAATAGCACTCCTGGATGTTTACCTAACTGATTTGAAAATTTATGTCCACACAAAAACCTGTGTGCAATGATTTAGAGCTGCTTTATTCATAATTGAAAAAAAAACAAACTTTAAGCCAATAAAATGACCTTCACCCTGTGAATGGATAAACAAATTGAGATGCTTCCATAAATGGTCATATTATTTTGTGATATAAAGAAATAAGGTGACATGGTATAATCTAAAATGGTTATAGCTAAATGAAAGAACTCAGAGTGAAACGGCTACATAATATAGGATTCCATTCATAGGACATTCTGGGAACAGCAAAACTATACAGACATCAAAAAATTCACTGAGTATCAGGGTGTCTGAAGGAGGGGGAGGGGCTGAATTGAAGGAACACAGAATTTGTCAAGATAGCAGCCTTTTTAGCACAGAATATTATAATGGTGGACATGTTATGTTATGTACTTGTCAAAACTTTACAAAAAAAAGGTGAACCTTAATATATGCAAATAAAAAATATTCAGGAATTTGGTGGGATGCAGACCATGACAAAGATTTTAACTATTACAATTGTGTGAAATCATCACACAGACAGGAATGGACAGAAAATGTGTTAACCTGTAAAATTTGGAAATGAGTGGAATCTGAAGATAAAGCCAAAATAAAACCACAACAAAACCTGTGCATAAGCAATGTACTCCAGTTGATAGAGTGAATTCTTATTGAAATCTGTATTAATAATTCTAATATTCCTATACATATACACTGTAATTGAACAATTAAGTAAATAGATGATGGATAGCCCAGTTTCTCATTGTTAAAGTGAGAGATTAGAGATAAGTAATTGAGAGACTAAAATGATGCATGTAGTAACGAATTCGAGTTGGACATATCAGTAGGAACTCAGGTTCAGCTTAATATAGCTCCAAATGATCACGCATAGATATATTTATAGATCCCTACATTTATTTGGCTTAGTATACACACATGTATTTCCTCGCTCTGTCAACTGAAAGAGCCTAGAAGCAGTGACACTTCAGTAGCAAGGAGCATGCCTAACACTTAGATCTTTACTTTTAATACTATTCCCAAATAAAAAGAACCAGGACTCTTTTGAGAAAGGCCTAAGTTTATAGTTAGGTCAGGAAATGTACAAGATGAGCCAGGAACATGTTGTAGTATAAGAAAGTAAGAAAGTGATACTTAAAAAGATATAAAAATAAATTGATGGGAGTATGTAAGAAAGATACAGCAGCCAACTGAGAGAGCTCTCAATACGCAAAGCTGGATAAATATGAGCAAAAAATGTAAAAAATTGGATAATAATATCAAGTATAAATTAAATATCCATAAGTCTATCTGATATAAATGATTGCATAAATTAGTAAATGGGGATTAGGACTAATCTCCCATGCAGAAAAATTCCAAATAATTTGTGTAGATATCCCACCCTCAAGGATGAGGAACATTACTCCCCACTCCCTAAGTGTGGTTTGTACAGAGTCTTTTGTCCAAAGAGTAAGTATGGAAAGAAATAAAGAATAACTTTGAAGTGGGGAAATATGACAAACACTATCTTAGCGAGCTGGTAAAAGTCAGAATCAATAGTGGTATCATTTTAATTGTATGCATCCTTGATATGTTTTGATGAAATTGGCACTTTACCTCTGTAGTCTTCCTCCCTGTCTAATCATGAGAAAACATCAGATGAATTCCAGTAGAGGAACGTCGCATAGAACACCTGATGGGTAATACTCAAAATTATCAAGATCATCAAAGATAAATAAATAAATAAAGCCTGAGATGGTGTTATAGAGAATATGAGTCTAAGAAGATATGGAAAGTATATGTAATGTGATATTCTGGATGGGATCCAAGCACTGAGGCCAGGTTACATACTTAAATGGAGTAAGTCTTATTGACACTTTCATATTGAGGGAATCTGCTATCTGGCACTAGAATCTTATAATTGATTCTCGCCCATTGTAATTTAATGATCTATCACTGAATAAAAATTTAGCATAAAATCAATGGCTTCATTAATATGCATATGCATGTTATCTCACCATCTCTGAGGGCTATGAGTCTGGGAATGGCTTAACTATGTTCTCTGCTTCTGGATCTCTTGAGAGGCTGAAAGCAAGGTGTTGGCTATGGCCGAAGGTTCACCCCAAGGCTTGACTGTGGAAGAATCTGATTCCAAGTTCGTGTAGTAATTGGCAGTATTCAGATCTTTGTGTTCTGTAGGACTGAGAACCTTAGTTTTTCATTGACCACTGGCTAAAGGATGACCTCAGTTCTTATTTGGTAATTGGCCAAAGGACACCCTTGGTTCCCAGGCTGCTTGCTTAATCCAAGCCAGCAGGGGAGAGTCTCCTAGGAAGACTAACATTAAGATCTTATGTAAATACAATCATGGAAGTGAACTTACCTCTTCTTTTTTGTATCCTATTGCTTAGAAGCAGCTAGAGCTTCCACTTACAATCAAGAAGCTTCAAACCCCAGCTTCATTAATTATTTTTGATGCTAAGGAAGTTACTTCTACTTTTTAACCTCAATTTTCATGTCTGTAAAATGAAGATAGTAACAGCTCAGGCTTTATCATTATAATGAGTACAATAAAATACTTAAATACATACAAACAGCTTAAAACAGTGTATTACATATTGAAAAAACTATATAAATATGGGCTATTACTGTAAAGTTGTAAAATCTAAGCTATTCATTGCTTTCCTAAGTAATGATTAAGGATCTAAAAATTTGGATAAATTTCTTCTTCTTAGAAGATATAGTTTTGCTCATTTTCAAAGTTGTTCATAAGGTCTAAGTCTCAGAAGGACTAATATTTATTTTATGAAGATTAGAGACACAGATACAGAAAGAGCATTGAGCTAACACTGAATGAAGTACAACCTGGACCGGGGGTTGATGTTGTGCATGTAGCCGGATAATGTAGACGTGGGAAAAGGTGTTACTATTGGCTTTTTTGTATAATTTGTGTGTAAAATTACCTTGCTGAAAAATGTAGAGTAAGGTCAATGTGCTATCCAGGTATGAGCATTACACAGAGTCAGAGGATAAATCAAAAATGAATTCATTGAATGCTTTATTCACTTAAGCACATAGGTAAAGTAGTAAGAGTTTGAGATACAAAAATAAAAATATAAAAATTATTGCTACTGTCCAGGAGTTTACATTTTGGCAGCAAAATTATATATCACTCCCAAAATCCCTGGGATGAGCAATGAGTCCGCAGATGCCAGGAATAGACCATGGTTAGGGGCAGCTGGATCCTATATTGGGATGTTGTGCTTCTTGGTCCTAAAGGAGGACATCCAAGGTTTAACAAATATTTACTGATGCTCTGGTACGTGTAAGACATTCTTCTAAGATTCCTGTCCTTAGAGTTACATTCTAGTAGAATATAGCAAAGAATATACATATATATGATATATATATATATAAAATGTGTATACATTTATATATGAGAGATAATTTTAAGACAGTGGTCAGAGCTATGAATGAAAGGGATGTTAAGTAGCAAAGAATACTAGAAAAGCAGCAGCTACTCTATACTTGAGATAGGATGGTCAGGAAAAGCGTCTCTGAGAAGGGGATATTTAAGCTGAAACCCTAATGATAAGAATGTATTAGAAATAATAACTATACCGATGGCTTCAAGGAAGAACAGATACATTAAAACTCATAAAATAGTACACTTTAAATACGTGTCATTTACTGTATGTTAACTATATATCAGTAATACTGCTTAAAAAAAAAAAAAGGTTGATCCAACAGTTTCCCAGGCATATTCAAAGATGCTTCTGCAAAGAGAAGGTAAGCTTGATGTCGACACATAGCATGATCTCGGGAATGGTCAGAGAGCCATGCTTCCTAGGCTGACAGACACTAGTCATGACATCTGGGTCTGTGGGCCTGCAGGCTGGTGGAGAAACTCCGTTTAACGGTATCTGTCGATTCATCTCTGTGTGTGTTCCTCTCTTTCCCTTGGGTCATCCCTGAATTTAATTAAAGTACCACTCAAGGTAAAGTCTGACCTCTACTGTCATTGTCTAATTAATAGATTGTTCTATGTCTGCATTTGGGTTGAAGAGATTAGGGAAAGAGAAGCAACCGAAGAATAACTATCGCATAGAAATCAGAGGATGAGCCTCAGAGGAATGAGCAGTGGCCTTTGGGAGAACAAGCAGCAGCGAGCACAAGCCAGGCAGCAGGCTGAGTCAAGAAAGGGCCACAGGCCAGATCTGGGAAACATGGAAACCTTTGCCAGGGCTTCCTGAAAATACGTGGAATGGAGATTTACTAAGCAATTTGAGCACAGCAGCCTGGAGCAGCTCCAGGAGTTCTATATCAAAAGGGCCAGCTTCGGTAATAAAGCAGAAAGAAGTATTTAGGTTCTTTGTCCTTAAAGCTGCATTTGAAATGCAAGTACACGATTTTTGGTTGTATAGTATGTTTCCTTTGGGTGGCTTCCAGAATCTGACGTAAATTTTGGCAGATGGTAAAGTCTGCAGTGGATCTGCTGTTTTACATGAGAATAGTTAAGCCACTGATATTTAATGCATTAATTAAGTCTATATTTTTTCATGTATGTGTAAATACACACACACACAATACAAACAAATACACACATATTATTCTAGGAACTCAATAATAGGTACCAGGAAAACAGCACTAAAGTAAACAAACTGCACCTCTTGTATTTAATAGAAAAGGAGTAATAATTAACAGTAAACCAAAAAATGAAATAAGTTTAGATAATGATAAGTACTATTGAAGATATAAAACATGGAACGGGAATAGAGAGAATTACTAGAAAGAGGCAAGATATGAGGGTCAGAAAAAGCCTTTCTCAAAATGATCTATTTGAGCTGAGATCTGTACGATCACATGTGAGATGTGGCCGTGGTCAGTTCCAAGGGCATTAATTCCACACAGAGGAAGCAGCATATGCCGACGTCTGAGCCAGTAATGAACTTGGCGTGTCTGAGGGATAAACAGTAAGCTGGTGTGGCTGGAGTATGGCCATGGAGCCAGTGGTAGAAATGAGAGTCTGGACACACACAATGGCAGCATTGTGTAGGATCACAACGACATGCTAAGATTTTCTAGGCATTGTGAAAACGTTCTAATAACATGGGAAAGCATTGAAAGATTTTAAGCAGAGGGAAGATTCGCATTTCAAAAATCAATGTGCTTTGTTGTGCTATCAAATATTGTTCATTCTAATTATATTTTTGCACCCATTGACCATACCCACTTTATCCCTTCCTCCCCTTCCCAGCCTCTGGTAACCGTTTATTCTACTCCAGTCTTCATGAAACAGGGTGTACTTTAAAATAGCTAAAGAGTGGAATCAGAATGTTCCTAACACAAAGAAATGATAAATGCCTGAGGTGGTGGATACACCAATTACTCTGATTTGATTAATTCACATTGCATGTCTGTATCAAAACATCACATGCATCCTATAAAGATATACGAATATTATATACCTATAATGGGGGGGGGAAGCTAATGTGCTTTGTCTTGGATACACCCTGATGAGCCCAGACCTATTTATTATAATCACATGTTGGGCTGAAATGGGGGAATGATTAAATGAAGTTTCAAAAAAAAAAAAATTGCCTTGCTACTTGGATTTGAATCTGAAAATTTTCCCCTTGCTAAAAGAGATAGTACTGCTTCAAAAAAGCATACTATGTCCCCTGGAAAGAATAGGTCAGGTTCTTACATTTATTAATTCAAGTTCTGAAAGGGATATTTAGACACCTGTAACTTTAAGGCCAACTAAATGTAATCAACTGAACTACCATTGCTAGAATTTGGGCATGAGTTAAGTTTTGTCCCATAAGAAAATGTTCTTCCCTCATCTCTACCTACTTTATAGCCAATCTGTGTATTCCCAAACGTTCTGTTCCTTTTAGTTCCATCTCCATATACGCACTTTTCTAACCCTGAGCCTCGGGCTTCTAATCCATCACTCCTGTCCCTGATCGTGCCCATTTTCTCTCAGTTCGTCCTTCTGGAACTTACACCTTCTGCTTAGCCTCAGGAATTCTTTACAGGATCAGCCTCACAGGCAAGCCAAAAAGACTCAGATGAACTCACCAACATTGTCCCTATTCCTTGGTACTAGTGTCAGAAATTACAGGCTGGTGTACAAGGCACAATACCAAAAAATATGCAAAGATACTATCGCTATTTTATAGTTTTCAAGTTTAGTGCAGAAGTTTGTGGCAGAGAAAAATAATATTAACTAAACAGATATAGTAAACTTTCTGGGATTGTACACAAATTTTGTACTGTAGAGTTTTGAACTGACCATATTCATATGAAGTGGGCCATTGACTGGGTAGATATTTTAATATGATTGTTTGGTTTTTAATGACATATAGAGTGAGATTTTTGGTATTTGATACCAGGCATTTTGTGAGGAGGATTTTACTTCAAGGACAGCACTATTAAGAAAATAATTTTTTGTTGATCATACCAGATATACCATATATCACAACCATTGAAAGATATAGTTATATTTTAGTTATGTGTATATTAGCAGAAAAAATACCAGATTGTTCCATATTCAGTTAGCCAGACAGTTTTAAACGTTCCATCATAACATCCGCAGTAATGGAACAAATCAGTTTAACTTGAGATATTACTGACTTCTTCCCGCATACTAGATATTTGTGTGTGCTACTGATTATTGCCGGAGTTAGGAGGAGGGAGGGATGAAGAAACATTGCACAGAGGATTTTAGGGCAGTGAAATGCTCTGTGTGATACACAGCTGATCTGTAATGTTTAGTCCCTGTGACAGCCCAGGCAACAGGATATAGATGCTCTAATACATTTTGTTGTTTGATTCTAACCAAGTATTTGAAGTTAAAAAAAAAGTCAGATCAAAGCCACTTAGTGCCGTATAAGTGTAATATCCAAGAATTCTTGAGTATATGTAATTTTCAATTAACTGCAAAAACAGAGTGACTTTGAATTTCAAAGATTGTATTAGAAGTATCTAAAACTTACATTGCCTATGCTTCTCACATTGCATCAGTTTCTAGCAAGTAAAATCATTGCACTATAAAAAATGGGTTACAAATTATTTTACGACGGCAGTCTGGAAAATATATAGCCATAACTTTCATAATTTTTCATATTACATGGCTGGATACTTTATGGACAGCCCTTGTATCTCTAGCGGAATATGACTCAGAGGTTTTAAACAAAAAGGAAAATGACAAAGACTAAAGATGAGGTTTAGAAAATCATGTTGTTTTTCTTTTCTCTCTCTCTTTCTCTTTTTGTTTCAGAGTAGATTCTGTCTGAGTCAAGGAAGCAGCAGCACTTCAAAGCTTTTCATAAGTGATGTCAAGTAATTTCAATTGAATTGAAGCTGCCAGGTTCAACAGAGCTACTTGAAGGTATCAGGACCCTAAGGACACTGGAAACTTCACTAGATTAAAATTCATTTAAAGTATATTAACATCAAACACTGGGAAATGCAGGTTAGCAAGAGTATTAGAGGAAGATTTTGGAAATACTATTTTAGGCTTTCCCTTTGAGATGTTAGTTGTCATTGAAAAGCTACTTACAGCCTGTATAAATGTATTTTCTATCTTTCAGAAATCCAGATTCTGTTTTTCTTAGAGATTGAATTCTGGAATGATTGGTGGTGGTTTCATTACCTTGCTTTAGTTGCATTTGCTTCTATGAGAAACTATCCACAAATCGATGCATCAACACAACAGAAGATAAAGCATGTGTATGTTTATGCTGACCAGAAATCCAGTAATTTATAACACATGAGTTAAATTATTCTGGGAATTATAGCTTTGCTTCTTCACTCCTTAATCTGGAAATTAGGATGGAAGTTACTTTAGATCCCAACGTTTAAACAAAATTCTTAGTGCTAGAATATCCAGTTCACATCAAAACATTAAGGTAAAACTGGCTAAATAATATTTTCAACTAGAAGAAATTAAACAAACGAAACAAAGAAAACAACAGAAGAAAGAGAATGAATTTTCAGAGAGACTTTTGAAAAGTCTGTTGTCACTTTTGCCTTTCCTGAACCTTCAACTCTGTTGGGCACAGTGCTCTGAACATATTTTACCCAGTATGTGGGAGTGTTTCCTAGACCGATGTTCACGATTGCGTAAGATCCAATAAATAAAGAAATAGCGGACACATGACTACAACTCCAGGTCCCAAGACTCCACTCCCAGGCTCCACTGCAGTCACTGGGCCCGTGGCTCCGCCTCCTAGGCCCCGCGCTGCCCTGGCCTGCCTTCCTCCCCTCCGGCTCCAGTATCCTCCGCTCCTGCAGGACCCCGTGGGTTTTTGCCCCTGAGGCTCCAGCGTTGCGGCCAGAGCCCCGGGACAGGCTCCGAGGCTCCCTGCTGCAGTTGAACCCGAGGCCTTGACCTCAAGGCGCCCACTGGCCACCTGTGGAGAGTCACTCCCGCAGTCCAACGCTAGGTAAGGACCCTCCAGCCCTGAACTACCCTTGGGGATGGACCCAGGGCCTTGACCTACCCTTTGGACAAACGCCCAAAGCTGGGGCAATCCAGACAACGGCCTAGATAGCATCACTCAGCTGCCACTGTCGGCTCCGCGGGGAGACCCAGGCAAAGCAACTCCCCACAATTATGTACCTATAATAATTAAACATAAATTTTAAAAAATAAAATGG
The DNA here is from genome assembly GCA_963575035.1 of Avahi laniger. Taxonomy (NCBI): domain Eukaryota; kingdom Metazoa; phylum Chordata; class Mammalia; order Primates; family Indriidae; genus Avahi; species Avahi laniger. Next base: position 11,413 of record CAUYSK010030748.1, read on the forward strand.
GCACTATTAAAGGAAGACACAATCATAGCACATACAATCATAGTAGAATATTTGAAAACAATTTTTCCAATGGGTGATTTAAAAAACAAAAAATACTCGATACATAAGGTCTGGAAATCAAAATTTAAAAACTTGATTTAATAGATACGTACAGAATATGACACCGTAGCAAAAACAAAATTAAAATATTAAGATAACAGAAAATGTACTTAAATCAACTTTTTTCTGATCCATGAAAGTATCTTCAACAAATTTTAAAGGATTAAAACCGTAAAAGTATGTTCGCCTGTCACAGTAGAATTAAGTTGTAAAGTGGTAGTGAAAATGTAATAGGAAAAACCCAAGGATGGCTGGCAATTAACGAATTTGTTTCTTCAGCATCTGAGTCCAACAGAAACTCATATAAGAAAATATTTTTAGCTGAATAATTATGATGATGCGACCAAAAACAAAATGAAACAAAAACCCCAAGCTTGTGCAATACAGTTAAAATAATGCTTAGAAGAAAATTTATAGCCATAAATTCATGTATTAGAAAAGAATAAATGTTGAAAATCAATGATCTAAGCTACCATCTTAAAGAGCAAGAAAACAAAGAGCAAAATAAGAAATGGAGGAAGAAACTAATAAAAATAAAAACAAAAATAAAATAGAAAGCAAATATAGAATTGTGAACATCAATAGACAAAAAGTTGATATTTCGAAATTATTAAATAAATTTTTAAGTTCCTAAGTACTAGACTGAAAATGGAGATAAAGAGAATAAAATATTAATAGTTAGATGATTAAATCAGGAACATCACTATCGATAGGGAAGATATTAAATATAATAATTTAAACTGATAAATTTGACAATATTGATAAATGAATGCTTTTTTTCTAAAAATTCAACTTTAAAATCAGAGAAATAGATAATCTGAAGTATATAATATATATCAAAATAATTTGTTACTGAATCTTATTTCAAAAATAAAATCCTAGGACCATATGGACTACTTAATTTTGCCAAAAAATATATGAAAATTAAACACCTATCTTCCACATACTCTTCAGAGCAAAACAAAAAAGGGACTTCAAACCTATGTTATAAAGTGTTAAAATCCAGTGACCTAAACTGATAAGAACGTTATAAGAAACAAAAACTACAGACATAAAGCTCTGTTGAAATAGAACAAAATGTTATCAAATAAAACTCGTCAATATACAAAAGTAGGTTTTATTCTGGAAATTCAAGTACTAGCATTTAACAATCTACAATTAATTTCTATAAGATGTCATATTAATAGTAAAAAAGAATCACATGATCCTCTATAAGTTTAAAAAAAGGATTTGACAAAGTTAAACAGACATTGTACTTAAAATTCTCAGTACATTAGGAATATAAGAGAGGTTTCTCCATCAGATGGAAATACAAACAGAAAACTAGCAGCAAAAAGTAAAATATTTAAAGCTTCCCCCTGAGGTCTGTAATCACCACATATATTCAGGATTTTATTTGAGGTCCTAAAAAAGCACATGACTCGAGGATTGGGAAAAGGGTAAAAAATCATCATTAAAATAGATGACAGCATAATGAATACCTCAAAATGTATAGAGAGCCTATTAGAATTAATAATTCCACAGAGCAAAGGCCCTGGATACGTGGAAAAATACAATCAATTTAATGCATATACAGCATGTACAAGCGTATATATGTATGTTTGTTATATGTGTATATGTATACATGCATATCTATATGCCAGCAAAAAGGAATTTAGGCATAAAATTGTAAATATGCTATTATCTTTAATATCAAAATCCGTGATTTTCATGATTTTTTATTTCAGCATATTATGGGAGTACAGATGTTTGGGTTACCTATGTTGCCCTTACCCCCCTCGCCACCCAAGTCCGAGTTTCAAGTGTGTCCATCCCTCCGATGGTGCACGTTTCACGCTTTGTGTATGCATATACCCGTCGGCTCCTTCCCCCACGCCCGTCCCCCTCCCCCATGCCTGACATCTAATAGATGTTATTCTTATATGTGCACTTATGTGTTGATCAGTTAATACCAATTTGATGGTGAGTACATGTGGTGCTTGTCTTTCCATTCTTGGGATACTTCACTTAGTAGAATGCCTTTGAGCTCTATCCAGGAATATACAACAGGTGCTATATCACCATTGTTTCTTAAAGCTGAATAGTACTCCATGGTATACATATACCACATTTTATTAATCCACTCATGTATCGATGGACACTTGGGTTGTTTCCACATCTTTGCAATTGTGAATTGTGCTGCTATAAACATTCGGGTGCAGGTGTCTTTCTTATACAATATCATTTGTTAAGCCAAATTTTGATGCAGGAGTTAGTGGCACAGAAGCAAAGGGCCAGGAACTTTCTACAGGCAGCAGTGGCAGAGGTGGTTTATTGGTTTATCTTTTTAAAATAGTCCATTTATATTCTGAATTACACCTTGATTAATCTAAGATTCTTTCCTAGACTGTAAACTCTTTGAAAGCAGAGATTATCTTGTTCACAGTTGAAGTATTTTCTGGCTTAGAGCCTGACACAGATGCACCCTTAGTAAAGCTTCTTGATGAGACAGAAACATCACCTCACAAATGTGGCTGGGGGTCAGGTAGACCTCTAGGTTGGCATTATCTCACCAAAGTAGTTGGATCCTCAGCTCTGTAGGTCTAAGAACTTGATATCAAACCTTAGTGAAAGGTGATCAGATCACTCTATTGGAGGTAGACTCAGACTAAATAAACTTGTAAGAGACCAATGTATAACCTATATTTATTTTTCATTAAGTTATATTTCACTGAGAAATATATTCACTTATATTCACTAAGAAATATAACTGTGGGTGGTCTGGAATGCTGCTCATTTACTCATTTAATGATTATTGATTAAATATTTACTATGTGCTAGCTACTATTATTCTTTATATGAACAATGGACAAAATAGACAAGATTGCTGCTCTCTTTCTCTCTAGAACTTATATATAAAAAACTAAACAAACAAACAAAAGATTGCTATTCTCATGCAATTTGCAAAGCTATGTCAACAAATAAATATTTAATTATAGATAATGATAACCATTATAAAGAAAAATATAGCAGGATAATGTAATGAAAATTGTTGGGAAGGAGTGTGTGCTAATTTTAATTGGATGATTAGGGAAGATGTCTCTTAGGAGGTTACATTTAACTGAGACCTGAATGAAGCTGGGATAGAATATACCAGGCAGGTGAACCACTATACACAAAGGCTCCAAGGCAGAAATAATTTTGAGGGGTGTTTGAAGAATAAAACGTAGGCCAGTGTGGTAGGTAGCCTCTGAAATGACTCCCAATGAACTCAGGCTGCTGGTGTTCATACCCTAGTGAAATTCCTTCCCCTTGAGGGTGGGCTGGATTTAGTAAGTAGCTTCTAATGAATACAATGCAGTAGAGATGATGGAATGTCACTGCCAACATTAGGTTACAAAAAGATGGTGGCTTCTGTCTTGGACACCATTTTTTTTTTCTTTTTCATTTTCTTGCTGTGCAGAAAAGAGTTAACATACCAGTCCTGAGACTGCTATCCTTAGAAAAGCCGGCTTGTAAGGTTGGCCTTGGCTAGCATCTGGGAACATGTCTGGTAAATAGTTCCCTACATTAATATAAAACTTTCCCTAAATGATGAGGGAGGCTTACTGTGCCTTGACTGTGCAAATAACACGACTTATGCTCAATACCTGCTTCCCTCTTGGAAGTCTAGAATTTTGGTATGTGCTAGGCAGAGGGTGCCTGTGTAACCAGCCCCCAAACCTTTGGGTGATGAGATTTAACAGACTACTCTGGGCAGAAGCATCACATACATTTCTGCACTTTTGTTGCTGGGAGAAGAATGTGATCTGTGTTGATCCCTAATGGGAGAGAGCATAAGGGAGCCTGCAAATGGATTCCTGAAGACTCCACCTGGGCCCACTTCCTTTATAATTCATCTGTTTATTCTTACTAGTATACATTGCTTTGATAAATCTTAGAGTTAGTGCAACTGTACAGTGGTTCCTGTGAGTCCTTCCAGCTCACCTCTGAAGGTAGGAGTGGTCTTGGGAGCTCTGAGCACGCCTGGGGGCCCTGATGAAGCAAGAGGCCATGGGCTGCCCTGTGGAGTGGTCCATGTGGCCAGGAACCGAAGGAGGCCTCTGGCCTACAGCCAGCCAGGAGGAACTGAAGCCTTCACTCCTACAGCCCGCATGGAACAAAGACCGACAGGAGTGAGCTTAGAAGCAAATCCTGGCCCTGCTGAGCCTTCAGGTGAGACTGCAGTCATGGCCAACACTTTGTTTGCAGCCTTATGAGAGCTTTGAGCCAGAGGCACCACCTAAACAGGGATTGAATTCCTGGCCTACAGAAACTGTGGGATAATAAATGTTTATTGTTTTTAGCCCCTAAGTTTTGGAGTAATTCATTATACAGCAATAGATAACTAATACAGCCAACACAGCTGTAATGTAGGAGTCAAAGGGAATATGATAGGTGATGGGTTCACAGTGGCAGATGGAGCCCAGGTCATATAGGGCCTTGATGTATGTGGGAAGGATTTGGATTTTATTCCATTGGGGGATTTGGAGCAGGGAAATCTGATTAGCACATTGTCTCCTTTAGGCCAGAGGTTTTCAACCTTGGCTGCATTTTAGAATCACTAAGGGAGCTTTTTAAAAATGCCTATGCCAGGCCCCACCCTCAGAGATTCTGGTTGAATTGGCCCTGGGAGGGGCTCCAATATTGTTATTTTTTAAAAACTCCCCAGGTAATTCTGATGGGCAGCTCAGGCTGAGAACCAGATGTGCTTTAGGGCAGGAGACCTGTGCAGGATGCCAGACAGGATTGCGTGCTGAGTATGGCATCAGAACTAAGGGGGAGAGTCACATGTTTTTAATAATGAATTATTATCTCAAACTAAATAGGCCTGATATATCCAGGATGCTGTGCTCTCTTCCGATCTGTGCTGGAGAAATCGCCACACTCACCAACCCTTGGCTTTTCCCTTTCCATGATAACTGTCATCCATCTGTTCTTTTCACACAAGGTACAACGGCGTGGATTAGGCTTCAGTTTTGAAGACACCAACATGGTCATAGCAAATACAAGCCTTTGGCCTTAAAACTATTTTGATAAATTCCAACTGGTGGCAACAGAAAGAGTCTTTTGTCCTATATTTCAAAAAAAAAAAAAAGCACAAAATTAACTCTTTGGCCAATTTAGCTTTCTTCTAAAAAGACTGGATCTAATAATCTATATTATATATATTATATGAATCTATGATCAATATATACATACAAGAGGACAAATGAGAAGACATGCCAAATACTTCAACAAATCTGAGTTTTTCCAAACTTAATTCCCCATAATGAGAAGCACAGACATTAACACACCAAAACAGAACATGACAAATGAAATGAAACAAAACTTTTCATGGGACTTACAACAATTTGGGATTTTTATGTGTATTATATTTTCAGTCAGTTATCTTTTATATTTTTGGCTAAAGAAATGTATCTGAATCTTAGATTCTGATCAACACACTAAAATTCTTGATTGAAATATAATTTAAAATTTTAATGAAATTCAACTGACATGCAAATTTAAATATCTTGATTTATAATGCTTTGTATTAAAAATCTAGTAGCTTTTTGAGGTAGAGATGAAAATAATTATCTTTGTTTTGCCTTCCCTGTCAGTTTGTGGCCTGAACAGAAGGGAGATTCACTTGGGGAAAGTGCTGTGTTCCTCAGACTGAGAGAGTGGGGACATATCCTTACGCTTATGTTGAAAAGAAGCAAAGATGGCCAGTTCGTAAGCATTAAATCCCAATCATCCATTCATTCAATAAACATACTGAGTGTATTGTATGCCAGGTGTCTTTTTAGGTGCCAGGGATATCTCAGCAAACAGTTTATACAAATTCCCTATCAATGAAGCTTTTCATTACAGTGAGGAGTGGAGAGCTATCAGACAATAAACTAATAAATGTCAGGTAGTAATAAGTACTATTATTATAATAAAATAAAATGATGTGATTGGATGGTAGGACAAGGTACAGGATTGTCAGTTTTCTTGGATTGAATGGTCTATCAGATAGATATAAGAAAACTGAGCCATAGTGTTTTACGTATTTTTTAATTACCAATTTCTAACATTTGGCAGAGTTCACAAAAAAATCCAGATTTTTACCTTCTCTTGAAAAATCAGATCATTATGTTGGACAGATATTTCTGTATGACAACAGTATTCTTTCAATGGGGCATATCATCTCCTCTTCTTCATAATCCATCTTTTCCTAGCAGAGGAGCTTCTCTCATTCACAAATTCTGGCTTCAGAATCCTGAGGAAGTCTCAACCCCTGGGCTAGTAAACAACTAGGGGCCCAGATAGGGTGTGGAATGGGATTCAAGGCATGCAGAAAGCCATGAGCTAAGGAGCTATGGTGAGCAGGCCTAGACACCTATGTAGGCATCCAAGATCACTTTTTGCTTGGTCCCAATATGGGCTTGTAATGGCATAGAGAGTCCATATTTTGAAAGTGTACAGAGTGGACTAGAAAGTTTAGTATGGGTCAGGCACATTGGCTCACACCTGTAATCCTAGCGCTCTGGGAGGCTAAGGTGGGAAAACCACTTGAGCTCAGGAGTTCAAGACCAGCCTGAACAAGAGTGAGAACCCATCTCTACTAAAAATAGAAAAATTAGCCAGGTGTGGTGGTGAGCACCTATAGTCCCAGCTACTCATGAGACTGAGGCAGGGGAATTGCTTGAGCCCAGGAGTTTGAGGTTGCCGTGAGCTATGATGACACCACTGCACTGTACCCTGGGCAACAGAGCAAGACTGTCTCAAAAAAAAGAGAAAGTTTAGTAAGATGGAAAGAGAAATGAACCAGTGGTCAGGGTCTGCCACTAAATAGCTATATAATTTTACATGGTCACATGTTTTTACATGATCGTGTGTTTTTCTAAAATTCGTGAAAGTAGGTTATTTTAAGCACTATTTCATTCCACTCATATTTCCCATCTATTAGACTTTACCCAGTGTCAGACAGCATTGGAATGAATGGACATTTTTAAATCTAGCTAAGGAAAGTTGAGTGGGGAATATGCCACTTTTACTGCAATGTCGAAAGCCATTTTGAAATTTTTCAATAAAACTAGCCAGAAATTATAGACTACTAATTTTGAAATACATGAAGGGTAACTTCTGTTGTTAACTTTAAATTTATTTACTGAAGAACTGACAAAAAATTCTGATTAAAAAATAAATGAAATATGGGGGCTGGGCACGGTGGCTCATGCCTGTAATCCTAGCACTTTGGGAGGCCGAGGCGGGCGGATTGTTTGAGCTCAGGAGTTCGAGACCAGCCTGAGCAAGAGCAAGACCCCATCTGTACTAAAAATAAAAAGAAATTAATCGGACAACTAAAACTATATAGAAAAAATTAGCCGGGCATGGTGGCACATACCTGTAGTCCCAGCTACTCAGGAGGCTGAGGCAGTAGGATCGCTTGAGCCCAGGAGTTTGAG
>CAUYSK010030754.1:0-35675 GCA_963575035.1 Avahi laniger
TGAAAGAAATTAATCAGACAACTAAAAATGTATAGAAAAAATAAGTCATGCATGGTGGCGTGTGCCTGTAGTCCCAGCTACTCGGGAGGCTGAGGCAGAAGGATTGCTTGAGCCCAGGAGTGTGAGGTTGCTGTGAGCTAGACTGAGGCAAGGGCACTCAGGCACTCACTCTAGCCAGGGCAACAAAGCGAGACTTTGTCGCAAAAAAAAAAAAAAGATGCTATGAAGAGGGACACAGGGTACATCCAGGGTGAGGCAAGCATGGCTAATTGGGGCTATTTACAAGAAGTTCAATATCCCTGGAACTTAGAGGGCAGAGGGCCTCCTGGAGGAGTGCACAAACAGCCTGAGAGATTAGCCTGGGACTGAGAGAGGAAGGGCATTTCACCTGGGGCGGGGGGCTTCGTGAGTTGACACGGGAGAGGAAGACAAGCGGCTGTGCTGCCGCATTAGAGCAGGTGCCCCCTAGGTTCCCTTCTGGTGTGAAGATTTGACGGATCTGAAGGAGCTGGTGTTTTCTTGCCAGGACCCACATCTATCCCCGGTCTACCTACGTAATTAATACTTCATACTTTACAAAGCAACACACAGGTAAAAACTAATTTCAAGAGAACTAATCTAGCATGGAATTTTGTGAGAATATTCCAATTAAAAAATTGGTATTTGAGATTAAATCTTAAATAGTGAACAGGACACTGTCCTGTCCTCATAGTTTACCACCCAGTGGAAGATTCAGAGAAATTAATCCTAGCCATTCAGTATCCTTGGAACATGGAGGGCAGCAGACAGCACAGGCTTTAAACTCTCAGGAAGCCAGGTCATGGGGTGGGGCATTTAGCTTAAAGTAGTTTGGGAGGTTCCATTTAAAAATCTGGGAGACCATTTATTGGAAAGAGAAGCCTTTTGTGGATTCACAGAGCCCATAACCACATAGTATTCAAAATCCTCTCTGTTAACTTTCAAGCCTTCACAATCTTTCTGGGGCTCAGGACTATCATAAACTAATAACTGTGGTAGAAAGACAAAAGAAAGGTCTTGCAAATAACTAGACAAAAAAAGTACAAGTTTGCCGTCACAATGATTAATTATGAAAATATTTAGACATGGTACCTTTAATTGGAGCTACTGAATCCCTTTGTAGCATTATGGATAGGGGCAGGAGGGAGCAACAATTCATTCAGTGCCAGCTGTTTCATAGGCACTTCATGTATGTTGTCTCTTTGAACCCTCATGACAACTCCATGAGGTAGGTATTTTTATTTTCATTTTATAGAGGAAATTGAGGCTCTGTGAGGTTATGTAAAGTCACTTGGGAAGTAAGAGGCAACCCTATCTCAGTTCAAATCTGTGTTCTCTTCATTTTTCTCATGGAGTCCCTTCTCAACCCGAATGGTATTGATGCTAAAAAATAAAATTATATTGACAGAATTCACATTTGAGGAATTTAAATGCTTACTAAAAAACAGATTTGGATGAATTTATAGTATCCCTATAAATTATATTTCAGGGTTACCAATATAAAAACTTAAGGAGATCAAAATAAGGAGAATACCAGGAGTGTTTTATACAAATTGAATTCATGTAATATAATTAATATCATTTTACCATTGTTATTAGAAAATTTTCAGAATAAAGAAATGCTTATCCATTGGTTTCTCTTTATTGTACAGAGAAACACATGTATGTCTAGTCTTAGATGGCAATTCCCTTTTGATTTTCTAACTTGATAAAATTGATAGGTAAAAGGAAAAGGTTTTTTTTGAAAGGGAAATGCTAGGATTACATTAATCAATCAATTAAAAAAATAATCTCTTGAGCATTTATGACCTGCCAGGGACTATGCTGTGTGCTGAGGATATAACATTGATCAAGACAAACTGAGCTCTTGCTACTGGGGAGAGCATATCAGGAAGGAAGGAAAACAAGGCTTGCTCAGCTCCTGCCATGTGCCAAACACTCTCCTAGACTCATTTAATCCTTCAGACAAGCCTGCTGTCTGTCCCTATGTATCCCTGTAGAGCATACGCAAAAAAGTGAGCCTCAGAAAAATTAAATAACTTGTTCAAGATCACACAGCTAGTACATGGCAGAGCTCCAATTCAAACCCAGCAATAAAGACTAAGTTTTTTTCACTGTGCTACACTACATCCTTGACTATGAAAATACTAAAAATTGTGAGTACTTGTTAGTCATTTTATCCCTCTTTGGCCTGTTTCCTCAACTGAAACAGGTGGATAACTATTCTTACCCTATTCACCTCATGGAGCACTCTTAAAACCCAGAAGCACTGTAAAAAAATTTTTTAAAGTGGTTTTTAATTGTTCAGCTTAATTTAATCTAATAGGACAAAAAAATATGAACCCTAATAACAAGTTTATTATAACCTATTGGTGGGGGAAAAACCCTCCTAATCCAATAGGATCAGATTTTGATAAATTGTTATTGTTTCCCTTTGTTTTATTAATTTAACACTAAACATTTATTGGACAGAGCCTGTGGATACAAAGATAAGGGCAAGTTCCTTATCCATAAAGGAGGTCCAAGTCTAGTGGGTGAAAAAGACATATAAATAGGTAAACTATAAAAATGTGCTGTAACAGATGCCTAAGGTCTCTTAAGATCTAATGGTATTCAGAGCTGCTTCTGCCCAGGCTAGAAGTTTTGTCTCTTAACAGTGTTTCTCAAGCTTGAAAGACGATGGGTGGGCAGCTTGTTAAAAACACATTCCTGTAGAGTCAGATTTTCTGGAGGTGAGGGTGGGACTCTCCATTTTAAAGAAGTTCCCCAATAGTTCTTGTGAAGCCTGCCTAGACCAGCATTTGTGAAAAAGAGTTAAACCACTTGATCAGAGGCAGGTGGCCTAAAGAAAACAGCTTTAGTGCCCCTGACGATGATAAGGATGTAGGTATACTCTATCATAGCAGAAATTACATATCCAAGCACACTTAGGGGATTCCATGTGCCATGGGTGGGAAAGGTTGATGGAAAATCTTCACAGTGGATATAGGTGCCGTAAATTATAACACATCACATTGGGGAGGGCATTTTGGCTAATAGTTTTACCCATGAGTTCGTTTAAAACTGTTAGTGAATGCCGTTCACGTCTGGGGCATCTAGTTGATCCACTGAGAGTACAGCAGAGTTCTAAAAGTTTTTTTTAAGCCAAGAAATATTTTATTCAAATGAAACTTGAACAAAAATTCCAATATATAAAGAAGAACTGCTGTGACTGAAGAAAAGGATGAGGAAGTAGGGGTTAGTGCCCTGGAAACCACCAGGACAGCTGTGCATCCAGCAGACCGTGAGGGGCTTGATGCCAAGCACTAGGCTTGCCTTCTTTGTATTCCAGGCCAGGCACCAGGTAGCCACATAAGAGGTGCACAGTAAATATTTAATGACTGGATGAATAAATGAATTACATGCCATCATTTCTGCTTTGAAATGTAATTGAAGATCTCAAAAGCTTACTAACATTTTCATCAGTAAAAACCAAGGTAGATAATCCACTTAATGGCTCATTTTCATTACCAAATTCTTTTCACCGCTCATGGTCCTACTTGCCTTCTTTTAACTGAACTTATGAGGCATTTGGCTCTTATAGTCCAATTCCCTCTAGAACTGTTTACACTTTACTTAATCAGGAGAAGAGCTCAGAAGAAGTCAGGAAACTGGGTGAAATCCAGGCTGCATTTGGAGGAGTGGGTGGTGGGGTAGGACAAAAAGGGAGAAAGAAAACAATTTCCTTGTAAGAATCACACATGGCTAATTTTAAAAATAAAATGTATTGTTCACTTGATTATAAAAATTATATATTTTCATCGTGGAACAGAAAGGCACAAAGAAGGAAATAAAATTTACTTTTCCTGCTATCACCCAGAAATAATGCTGTTCTTGGTGTCTGTCATTCCATTCACATCTTTATAAAGTAGAATAAACATATATGTAACATCTTAATATGTTTTAATTTGCTTTTATCACTAAATAATATATGTGAATATTTCCTATGTTGTTAAATATTGTTCTATGAAATGATTTTTAAATTTTTGCGTCACAACCTGTGGAAAAATGTACTACATTTTGTCTAACAAATTTCTTATTGTGGAATGTTTGAGTTATTTTCCTTTTTTCTCTTATGAACAGTATTACATTTAGTATCCTGTAGTCTTTGGGTATGTGTCTGTGTCTGAGTATTTACGGCACGTGTACTTCTTAAGTCATTTGATAACTTATAGCCAAATTGTTCTCTGGAATGGTTGTACTGAAGTAGCCTCCTGCAGACAATGTATTTGAGTTCTTGTTCTTTATATCAGAGCTTCACTTTTCATCTGCAGTGACATTCTGGCTATTTATGATCAACATTGGTTATTTGACACTGAGCATACCACCTTCCTAACTTGGGGAAGAAAGAGAAATACTAATGGCCTAGCTTTAGCTACTTTCCGGAATTTACAATTAAAAATCTATCTGAATATTTTGTTTTTCTTAAAAAGCAATAAAGTCAGAGAGACTGATTAGCTAGCTTAGTGGCTCCCATTCCTCTTGCCTGCAGGGCATTCTGAGTGTTTCCTTCTTCAGTTCCAGCCTCATCCTTGCATGTAAATGAGACGTTATTCTAGAACTTTACAACCATGACCACTAACACTTCTAAACTGAGTCTGTCTTTGACTATTTGCTTTGGGGATCTTTTCTAGAAGTTAATTTTATTTTTGTGGAGGCTGAAGCTTGATCACATTTGTGATATGAGTTAAATTCGAATAAAGGTTTAGAAGGGTGGTATGTTTTTCCTGACTAAATTGCACAATAGTAAAAAGTATGATGTGAATGGCTGTGGACATTAGCATTTACAGCTACAGGTAATATTTCTCCTAGTCCCCCTCAGTTCAATCTGGATTTGAGATTTTCTTTTCAAAACCTGACAGCAAGTGTGTGTGTGTGTGTGTGTGTGTGTGTGTGTGATTTTGGAAATTTTGAATAAGAGTCCCATATGATGTTGAGCTAATATGTAAATACACACACACACACACACACACACACACACTTTACCGATTTAGGGAAAGTATGGTTACTTTCTTTCTTTGCTCAGAAAACTGAGAAATTGGCAAGATCTTTAACTTGTAACTTGGCAGTATTGCAATTTACAGGCAAGTAAGGCAAGCCAGATTGGGTGAAGATTATTTGAGGTTTTTTTTTTTTCAGTTTTAGACAGTGAAAATCATGTATTTGAGCATGCACTTTCGGCCGTTTTCTGCTTGATTTTTGAACACGTTTATCGACGCTGCCAGAGGTAGTTCAAGCTTCCTGGTGAAGGCGTGTGGTGGCCAGGGAAAGATATGGGGATTCATGACCATTCTCTCCATGCTGTTAATGTTAAAATGATATTATTTTAATTGTTTTGAAATATTGATTGGAGAAATATGAAATGGGATATTATCTGAGCTTCATAAATCCATCTTAAATCATGAATATATAAACATAGAGTCAGGAGTTGGGAGATACAAATCAGACATGTTTATGGGCCTGAGCTTTTTCCGTTAGTTCCTGGAACATTTGTGGTGCCTGAGACACAGCAGGAAGCAGATACCTCTGAGGGTGAGTTTTCTCTTTTAAATCCTGGAGGCTTTGAAATCTTCTTCACAATGAGGGAGGATTCATGAAGTAATGAAAAGCTGTTTCCTTTTTAAAACCTTCGGATTGCAGCACAAACATCTGGGAATTTATTTAAATATTCTGGTTCCCTGAATTACCCATTTCCTTAACATATATTTTACTTATTTTTCCAAGGGAGATAAATTTCCACTTCATGTTTTTCCCAGTTGAACTGTGTCAGGCTCCTCATTTTAGCATACAGGTTGCTTGGTATTTAAGAACACAGGTTAAGGATGTATTATGAAAGCTATTACCGGATATTGTCAAATGTGAGGGGCAAAGTAATTTTTGTATGTGGAACAAGTTTCAATTACATTGTAGGCTAATCCTTTGAAATTAAAAAAAGAAAAAAGTGGCTAGAAATAGCCACTAAAAATAATTAAGCAATAATATTTACTCAATACTTGAATTAAGCAAAACTGTCATCTTCTTTCTCCTTTTCAGAACTTAATTCCTCTTTTCAACTTCAGAAGTCATGGGACTTCCCTTTCTCCTTTCTCTCCCTTACCCTGCGGTGTCTTAAAGGGTGAGAATCTCTGTGTGTGGTAGAGGGAGGTGGTGGTAGGGCAGTGGTCAGAACATTCCAGAAGCCAGGATAAGAGAAACCAACTTGATTTCTGCACTTGTTTATTTAGGGATGGGATGTGAGATCTGTACTGATGTGAAAATTTGGACATACTTAAATATTTCAGTATGTAATATCAGATGATGAGACCATGCAGCATTTATAGCTTCCTGGATTGTCCATGTGGCTCTGTCTCTTTTTCTGCTTTACTTGTTATATTTGTAGTAAGTAAAACAGATGTGGTTTTAAATGTTCAGTATTGGACTATTTTTGACTAATTAGACTATGTTATTTAATATATGTGACTTGCCAGTTTATAATAAATTAAAATATGAGAAAAAATATGAAGTATTTTGATTGGTATGACTGTACTAGATAGAATTTAATCTAGTTGATTTATTTAGTAGACATTTTTAAAATTTTTTAAGTATAATTTTTCTTTTTTTTATTACTATTATTATTTTTTAATGTCAGCATATTACAGGGGTATAAATGTTTAGATTACATATATTGCCTTTGCCATTTTAGGATGTCACAGTTACTGCTGTGAACTTCAGTGGGTTATAAATAATGATTGTTATTATGCAGCATTGGGCATGTAAAAAGTATAGGATTGGGCTTAATAGAAATTTAGTGTTATAACCTGGTAGTTGCCTATTTGAATATAATTCTGCTGTCATGTTGAATGCTATTCATGTGCCCTCATCTCATAAAAATAGGTTGCAATACATATTTTAAAAATTTTGACTATATGAACTGGCTAGTGTATTGTTTATTTTCAAAGTTAAACAGTTGTTAATTATGATTTGTGGGTCACTTCTTTTTCCCCACTGATTTAATCTCTGCTTGCTTAAATAAATGAAAGTACTGTATATCCTGGATTTTGCTTCCTCTACCTCAAATTTAGGAATATTTTTAAGTGAGACTATGACTTTTGACTATGGAAAGGTATATATTTGTATGCCATTACCTGGGTTTTCTGCTTAGTGTCTCTTTCCAGTTCAGATGGAATTATCACTTATATCTAGGTCTGATAAAATAGAAACTGAGGGAGAGCGGCCTCTAGGGCCCCATGTTTTGAAATGGCACATTGCCTGACGTGAGTGAATATCATTCATTCAATGGTACCCCGTGTCTGTCAGTCATTTATGTGCACAGTACCCAGCCAGGATGGGATACCTTGCGAAAAAAAGATAGGCACTAAACCCCTTTAAGAATGAAGATTGCTTGCAACAAATCCTGGAAGTAGTTCATTGCTGAGATCCAGAATAACATATTTGGCTTTGTGATACACAGGGCCAAAGCAAGGTTTTCATTAGCAAGGGTGAAAGTGCCTAATACTCTGTTGTATCAAACTTACTTGATTAATGACAGGAATGAAGGTTATGGATGTTTGGTTGGTTTGAGGTGTGTGTGTTTGTATGTGTGTGTGCATGTGTGAGAGATATGTTTAGTGAGAGCCAGGCAGTGTGAGAACAGTTTTGAGGGTTTGAACCCATTGAGAATAACCCCAAGGTTCTTATCTCACTCTGGAAATCTTTGAATATCATTTAGCATGGTACTTGGCTCTTAATAACTGGGTCTGCTTCACAGCTGCAGTAGAAATTGACCCCTTTGACATGTGGTCCTCTTCTTCCCTACATTTGGCCTTTCATGCTTGAGTTTGGGTCACAACCTTTGGGGAAGGGTGGAAAAACAGCAGAATTGGCAATTATCTCAGTGATCTGGATTCTAATTAATTAAGGCCTACTTTTTTCCTACTTTCTCAGGAATTGTGCCTGAAAGCATTTTGTGGGAAGGATGCATTTCTTAATGAATAATTATACCTCAAGCTTTTTTTGGACCCAGGAGGGGATATAAAAATAATTAGTTACAAGGGGCATGGTTGAAAGTATAAGATTTACACTCAAGCTAAGAACTTTATTTGCATATCAAATAAATGACAGAGTCATGCTTGATGTTTCAGAATCTCTAGCTGTCCTAATCAGGAAAGAAAATGAAACCAAATATTTTCATTTAAGCTTTGAATTGTGTTACTATTAAAATAAAAATTAAATTTCTTTAAATATCCTTCTAGGTCCAATGTAATCATTTCTCTAGATAGAATTCTCGGAGAGGCCAATGACATTTTAAGAGTAGAACCTGGTATTTTGCTGGATTTAATAGTTCTCTGTGAAGCTACATATTAATACAAATTTTATCCATTTGCTATTATATTGTACATTTATTAAAGGACTATTTTTGTTGTGGTTTCAGCAATTCTCATCCAAAACATAGCTTCATCATGTCATGGAAAAACACTGGACTGGGAGTTAGAATCAATTCTCATCTTAGCTCTTCCATTAAATGAAAAGATTTATGCTTTTGGAAAAATTACTTTAACTCTCAGTTTTGTCGGATGTGTTGGTCTGCTACATAATAAGGTCCCTATCTTCATCAAACATTTTAAATCTTTATTAGAACATACACATCATAGTGACCTAAATGCATACTCATTTGTAGAAATTTGACACCTCAAGCTTCAAGGTAACACTGCTTAGCATTTAAAAGTGAATATTAGTGGCAGAAGGTTTAAGTCTTAACAGCATTAGAAAAGTAAATACTATTAATTTATTGAATGTATAATTTTTAAAAGTTTAAGTGTATTAAATAATATTTAATGTTTTTATCTGTCATACTCTTAATCCATGTTCATTGCAGGAAGTTTATGAAATTAAAAAAATGACCTTAATCTCACTACTCAAAACTAACTAGTAATATTTTGATGTATTTCCATTCCTTTAGGTTCTCTATTTCTCTTACATTCTATGCCATCTGTGATTTATTTTTACAAAGTTGGAATCATATTGTTTGTACTATTTTATGCTGCTTTTTTTTTCCACTTGGGGAAACATGGTGAATTGCTTCTCATGTCCTTATTCCGAAAGATGGTTTTTTAAAGCTTTTTATTTTTGTTTTTGAATTATAAAACAAATACTTGCTGGATATAAAGATTTATGCAATAACTAGTTTTATAAAGGAGAAAATTAAACTTTCTCCCTATACCCTGCCAACTCATTCTCTCTTTCTTAGTCACATTCCTTGTAGGGAACCCCATTTATAGCTTAGAATATATTCTTAAGGTACTGAAATAAATATAAGTATATATTGTATATATCTGTATGTATGTCCATGTATGAGAATTTGTTACTTAAATAGGTCATTCCATTCATAGTACTCCACATTCTGATATTTCTTGCCGCAATATGGGGCAGGAAGTGGAAGCGGATATTTTCTAGTCACTGTATGTAGCCCCAGCTTCTTGACTGCAGTGGCTGCATAGTGAGTCAAGCGATGGGTGCTCATTTTTATTTAATCATTCTCCTGTTGCTGGACATCATAATTGGTTGAAATTATTTTGTTTTGTTTTAAAAAGCATTGCATAAATATCTTATATCCAGATGTTTGGGTGCATCTTTGATTATTTCCCTAGGATAAAGTCCTGATTCAAATGTTATATATATGCGGCTTTTGGTACACATTGCTAGCTTCCCTACCGAAAGGTCATCCTGTTCTACATTTCTGCGAACCATGTATGAGAAGCCCTTTTCTGCCCTTTTCCAATTCTGAACTGGTCAAAATTCAAGGCAAATTTTTCATCATTACTGTACCAATTTTTACCTCAATTTTAGTCCAGGACATTCCTTTCTGAGTGTAGGGGGAAAAAGCAATTCAGATTCTCTGATGCTTTGATCATCTTTGTTTCCTCTGGTGAGACTTTGTAAAGAACTCTGAGAAATTATAAGTCACACTATACTATAAGTTACCTATTTCTTCTTTTAAATTTAGAAATTGCTTAGAATGCCTATTATTAAAAAGGCAAAAAAATAACAGATGCTGGCAAGGATGTGGAGAAAAGGGAGCTCTTACACACTGTTGGTGGCAATGGAAGTTAGGACAACCACTATGGAAAACAGTATGGAGATTTCTCAACAAGTGAAAAATAGAACTACCACATGATTCAGCAACCCCACTAGTGGGTATGTATCTAAAGGAAAAAAAATCAGTATATGCAAGGGATACCTGCACTTTTATGTTTATCACAGCACTATTCATAATAGCAAAAATATAGAGTCAACCTAAGTGCCTGTCCACCAATGGACAAATGAATAAAGAAAATTTGGTATATATTTCAACACATGAACTTTGGAGGAAAAAAATAAAAAAGAAAATGTGGTATATATGGAATACTATTCAGCCATAAAAAGAATGAAATCATGTTATTTGCAGCAATGTGGATGGAACTGGAGGTCATTATGTTAAATGAAATAACCCAGGCACAGAAAGACAAGTTCTTCATGTTCTCATTTGTATCTGGGAGCCAAAAACCTTGACAGCAAGGAGATAGAAAATAGAATGAAAAATACTGGAGGCTGGGAAGAGTGTGAGGGTGGGGGGGGGAAATGAAGAGAGGTTGGTGAATGGGTACAAAATTACATTTAGACAGAAGAAATCAGCTCTAATGTGCAATAGCAGACTGCGGTGATTATAATTAGCAACAATATATTGTATATATTAAAGAAGCTAGCTGAACATGGTGGCACAGGCCTATAACACCAGATATATGGGAGGCTGAGGCAGGAGGATCACTTGAGCCCAGAAGTTTGAGGGTGCAGTGAACTATGATCGCACTCCAGCGTGGGCAACAGAGTGAGTCTATCTCTAAAAACAAAAACAGAAACAAACAAAAACAAGCATCTAGAAGAAAGGACTTGAACATTACCAACACATAGACGTAATAAATACTTGAGGTGATGGACACCCCAAATACCCTAACTTGGTCATTACATGTTCTATTCATGTAACAAGCACTTACATGTTACCCCATAAATATGTAAAATATTATGTATCAATAAAGGAAAAAATAAATTTAGAAATTGGCTGACTTAGATTTCTTCTCCTATTAAAATATAAAGTCCTTTGGGAATGAGGAATAATAACGTACTAAAGGATATTGTTATCTATATTTCAGTAACTAGCTTCTGAAAATCCTTGTTAGTGAGGGAGGAGAAGAGTGCTGAAGATCAGTGGGTAGGGTACCTTATTCACAGGAAAGGATCATTGTTGGTTAACCACCATTAGTAACAAATCGTTCATTGAATCCATGAAGAAAAACCATGTGTTACATTTTAGTTGAATGTTTTCTTGATCTTTAGATTTTGTGACTATGGATATACACTGCAGTTATTGCTATGCTGTTATCCTAGGAAAGAAAGTTCACGAATAGGTGATGTTTTGAAATACAGCCAACACCATTTTAATATATTACTCCACTGTGGGGGTTCAGTTTATGGACAATGGAATGTAGCAATAACTAGTCACAAAGGAACTGCGATTGTGGTATAATGTGGAACAGGTACAACCATAATCCAGGATCCTTGTGTTTGATTCTTGGCCCGGTACTAATTAATATACTGAATGACTCTGGGCAGGTAATGTAGATCATGACAATATATGCATCTAATAAATAGCACTGTAACCAAGCAGTTCGGTGTAGGGTCCTAACACTCCATGACATCTTCATTAAATCAAAGGATCATAATACAACTGGATAAGAGGAACACTTGACCACCGTGTTCAGTTTATGTTGCATAGACAGGCCTTTTATTCGTCTTAATCTTAACTTTTCAAATTATAGAAAAATGTTGGTTCCAATGTGACATGAGATCTAGAAGCTATGACTTTTTGTCTTTACTCATTTATTTCGCAAATATTTATTTGAACATGACTATGTGCCAGGTCCTGTGCTATCCATTTAAGTTTACAGTGGTAGGAGTCTGGGGAGTAGGGCCAGGAGACTCATGAAAGGAGCCCACTCTCCATCTGGCATTCCTGGATTCTACATTGCAATGCAAATACTCCTGTCAGAACCTTCACCTTGGCTCCACAGCAGGAGGTAAGGGCCTATCTATACAGTCATTGCTGCCCCAAACTTCTCTCAGTACTTGGAGATTGGAAAGGGGAAAAAAGCAAAATTTGGATATTAAAAATATCCCTCTCCTCATTGATCTTGATTCCTGAATTTCATTATGGTACTAATACCTTTAGTCATTTATTTTACAGATGGCAGCAATTTGTTTTTGATAGTGACTCAATATCTTTTCAATCAGTGGCTAAGACCAACCTGTCCACACGATAGGATGGTAAATTAAAGCCACATTCTAAAAACACATACAACTCACAAAAGTATGCAGGGACACGCATACAACTGTTAAGACACCCAGCCTTGGTCCTTAAGAATAGAATTTGATCTACAGCTGAGAAATACAAACAGAACCACATATATTTGGGGGAAAAACTATTCCCTAAGAAAAAAAAAGGACTGGGACAGAAATATGGTATTTGAGAAATAAGAACTTGTAAAACACCCTATTTTGTCAAAATGGGCATAATAGAAGTGGTATCTTGCCAAGGTGTATCTAATCAGTATTTAACCTTATTGAGGCCACAAAGTAGGAAAGGTTTCATCTTTAATTTTGTGCAAACCATTTTTCTTTCTTTCTTTGCTCCCCTCCCTCCCTCTCTTTTTTCTTCACCCTCCCTTCCTCCCTCCCTCCCTTCCTTCTTTCCTTCTTTTTTTCTTTTTTGTATTTAACAATTTCATTAAAGATAATTGGCATACAATAAACTGCACATATTCCAAGTATATAATTTTATGTTTGATGTTATACATACCTGTGAAACCATTACTATGATCAAGGTAATGCATATATCCATCACCCCTAAAAGCTTCCTCATACCCCTTGTAATCTCTTTCTCCAGCTCCTTGCAGTCTTTCTGTCCCTCATCCCAGGAATTCACTGACCTGCTTTCTATCACTGGATTGATTTGCATTTTCTAGAATTTTATAAATGAAATCATATGCTATGTGTTCTTTTTTGATCTGGTTTCTTTCTTTCAGGATTTAATTTACAAAATAGAATAAGAGAAAGATCCAGAAGGAACTATACGAGTAGAGTAGAAAAACTTCAGGACAGGAAAGGAGGAATAATCAGAAGAGAGGCTAGAGAAGTAAGCAGTAGCGAGTCTGAGGGAATCTATTACAAACATGGCAAAGAGGAAATTTTGCCCTAGGAGTAGAGGGCAGATATTGAAGAATTTTAACCAGGGGAGCAACATAATCATATTTTTGTGTTTAAACTCATGGCTCTGGCTACAGAGCAGAGAACAAACTGGAGTGGGACAAATCTGGAGCCAGGTAGGCCGCCCGTTAGGATGTAAGAGATGACAGTAGTTCTGAGTTGGAAAACAGTGGGAATGAAGTTTCAGATTTGCATATATTTAGAAAGCAGATTGGATGCAGAGGACCAGGAATAGGAACTGTTAACTCCTGAATCAGAAGACTGGAACTGTGGTACTGGTCTCTTCATATCTGTGTAAATTCAAACAAGAAATATAAATATTCTAGGCTTATTTCTTTAGCTTTCTGGAAAAGTGGTCCAGTCAGCAGTTAAGGATACAGATTCTGGAGTCAGAATGACAGAGTCCGAATTCCAGATCAGCCACTTAACCAGCCTTCTAACACTGAACTAGTCATTTAACCTCTTTGGTCCTCTGTGGCAAAATGGGAGTAAAAATAATGCTTATTACAGAGGATTAAATAATTTAATTCATGTTGTGGTTAAACAGAGCCTGGCACATAGTAAGTGCTCAGTAAATGCTGGCTCTTGATATTAATTCTTCAAGGTTAAAATCTGATATTGCCTGATGATGATTGGCAGTGTATCGCATGTACTCACAGATTGACTCTGACAGACCGATTATAACTTATAACTTATAACTTCATTAAGCTGACAAATAAATATAAGGAGTTTGTTATAATCCAGTAGATTCACTGATCATTGTCACTTTAAACCCTTTAAAAGCATCTCACTGCTTCTAGGAGACAGTCCGAGCTCCTTTAGATGTTTAATAATGAGGACCCTTACCTGTCCTTCATCTTTTCTCTTTCCTCTTTTATATTTCTTCACTCCAGTACTATTGGATTTACTTTAGTTCCTCAGAAACATCAGATGGTCTTGCCTAGGGGCTTTCCAGCATCCAGTTCCCTCCACCCAAAATCTCTCCCTTCACTGTCTTCTCCAGCCCCGTTTCTCCACTTCTCCAATCCGTGGCAATGAATATTTTGAAGCTTAGACAGGTTATAATATTTGCCTTTCCAGAAAGTAAAACATGTCAATAGCTGCACTTCATTGGGCACCTTGCTGTAGGGCAGGTATCCTTAATCTCTGAAAATCTGACGAACGCTGTGGAGCTTCTTTCCTGGAAAACACATAGGCAAATTTTTGAGTGAGCATTCAGGGCATTTAAAATACACCCGGCACCCAAACTTGAACACTGAATTAAAAGGAAAGACTACTAGCCTGGGATTCAGATGATGTGGTTTTACCATCACAGCCCCTTCCTTTTTTTCTTAAGTATCCTGTTATAATCAACAGTAAAAAGTTTATACATCTGAATGCATTTATTCTTGGATCCTTATTTAATAAAAATAGAAAAAAACCACTCGTAAAGAAAACTTCTGGTGAATTATGTATAGTACATTTCTTTGAAGCACAGAAACCCAGGGTGCTCTTAAACACTTTGACATTTTCAGGACTTTTTGCCACCTGGGATTGAGATCAAAACTGCAATTCATGGCAGACCATCTCAGGACAAGGAAGGTTTGTCTCAGGCATTATTGTGCCCTATCTGTCGATGAAAGATTGGGATAGAGTTTAAACCATGTGTCTTGGTATGCTTCTTTAATATTTGTATTCAGCGTTTATTAGCTGATAAGATGAGTTATTGGAGATTTGCATTCTTCTGAGTCAGCCAATATTACCTGTTTTATTGCAGTCTAAAGTTGTACTGAAGGGTGCCTTGGACAGCGTGTTTTCCAAATGTTGGGCAAGACTGACATTCACAAAATTTACAGCTGAATGTAATGTTATCCAATGACAGCCTTGAAAATACAATGACTACAAGAAATGGTGGGAAGTTCAGAATGGCTATTAAAGCTTCCATTCCCAAGACTATCTTGATTGTGGGAATTAAGTTCCAGTGTATCTTTTTCCTGTTTTTACTCTCTCACCCCATCTTGCCTTCCCTAGCCCTTGCTTCATAGTCCTCAGACCCCCTCCTGGACACTGTAATGCTTTAACAGCTCAGATTTCACTTTCAGTAGTCTAGGATTATCACACAATTTAGAACAAGAAGAGAAAACAGAGGGAAGAACAAAATGTATCAAAAGGTTGAAAAATAGGACTCACGAAGAAAGGTTAAAGGAGCTAGGATTATTCATTTTGGAAAAGAGAAATTAGTGGGTGGGTGGCTTAATAAAAGTTTTCAAGTATATTAAGGGTTATTGTATGGAAACTGGTGACCAGCTGTTCTCCTTGCTGCTGAGATGAGAACAAAAGGAAATAATCTTTAACTTCAGCAGTGGGGAGCTAGGTTGGACATAAAGAAGAATTTCCCGGTGGTGAGGTTTGCTACACATTAGAATGGATTACTGTGGAATCTCTTTTTCTGGAGATCATTGGAAATAAGACAGCAACTGATGTGGGAGGAATGGTTTAGATAGGTAGGGCCTTGCCTGAGGTACTGGAGAATCAACCAGACGACCTGTGGAAACACTTTGCAGGTCCTCTGAGTCTACACCAAGCCAGCTGGACCTCAGCCAGACAAGGTATGGAGAAGTGCCAGGCTAGTTCATGCCTTTATTTCAGCAGAGGCTGAGCCAGCGTTCACCTTGTCACAGGCTCAGTTTTCTTGCTGTCTAATTGTTATTTGGTGGTAAGTAGCGATTTGGGCAGGGGTGGGATGGAGGTTAAAAAGTACCTGTCACAGGCTAAAACATACATAGGCCCTCCTTCAAATAGTTCTAAGTGAATAAGGGTGAGTTCTGTGAAGTGCGAAGAGCCCTTGTAATTTTTTTCTTACTTTTTCTTTAAGGCCTCAAACATTTTTTCTCTCAACAGTATAGCGTCTGTGTGTTCATGAAAACTGCTCCTTCCTATTTTGAGATACAGAAGTATGTATGTGTCTCTAAAAAATGGAAGAAGTGTTCCATTTAGTTCTTATTCATAAACTAATAAGAATTGTGGGATTTTAGACTTGGATGGAATCTTGCAGAGGTCATTAAGTTTAACACAGTGGATGAATTTTTTCAGCCTCATTAATAATTCCAAATTTATATTGTCATGACAGTAATACGTGTATTATTGTAAATACTACCACAAAGATTTAACTATAATCACATTAACAAAAATAACTCAGTGCATTATTTTTGTCAAACAATGTGTTGATCTAATATTTTTTATTGAATTGAACTTTTCTGTTTTTTAAAATTTAGTTTATCATTTAGACATAACCTAAGCAATTTTGACAATATTTTCTGTTTTTTTTAGACTGTAGGAGTTTTAAAAATTATAAAAAACCACAATATTAAATTTATTATCTTAACCATTTTTAAATGTACAGTTCAGTAGTGTATATTCATATTGTTGTGCAGCAGATCTCTAGAACTTTTTCATTATGCAAAACTATACCCATTAAACTAATTCTCTCTCTGCTCTCACCTAGCCCTCGGCAGCTCCCTTTCTATTAAATACTTTATATTTCTATGATTTGTGACCACTTTATATACTTCGTTTGAGTGGAATAATACAATATTTGTCCTTTTGTGACTGGTTTATTTTGCTTTGCATAATATCGCATGTTGTAGGAGCATGTGACAGGATTTTCTTCCTTTTTATGGCTGCATACTATTCCATTGTATGTATATACCACATTTTCTTTATCTTTTCATCTGTCAAATGGATAGCATTTGGGTTGCTTCCACCTCTTGGCTATTGTGAATAATGTTGCAATGAACATGGGAGCACACATATCTCTTTGACGTACTGATTTCATTTCCTTTGGATATATGTGCAGTAGTGGGATTGCTGGATCATATGGCAGTTGTATTTTTAATTTTTTGAGGTACCTCCATACAGTTTTCCATAATGACTGCACTATTTTACATTTCTACTAATAGTGCGTAAGGATTCCAATTTCTCCTCATCCTTTCTACCACTTATTATTTCTTGTTCTTATGTTAATGACCATTCTAATGGGTGTGTAGTGATATCTCACTATGGTTTTGATTTGCATTTCTCTTATGATTAGTGATATTGAGCATCTTTTCATGTGTTTTTTGGCCATTTGTATATCTTTTTTTGAGAAATATCTATTCAAATTAGGTTGTTTTTTGTTTTTGTTGAGTTGTACAAATTCCTTATATATTCTGGATATTAACCCCTTATCAGGTACATGATTTGCAAATTCTCCCATTCTGTAGGTTTCCTTTTTACTTTTTTGATTGTTTCTTTTGATGCACAGAAGTTTTAAATTATTTACTCAGTTTTAAGTACTAAAAACTTAAATAGGGGTTAATAAAATATTCTTGGTTACTTCAAATATGATTATTGCAATGAAACCACAAAAAAGGATTGATTCATTACCAATGATTGATTATGAACACGCACACACACAAACACACAAACACATGCACACTAAACCAAATTTAAATGCTTTGTTCCTGATCAGTTAAAAGATTATACTACTGCAGTTTATAGACTAGAAATTTTTGTATTTCAACAATTTTAAGAAGGTTTGAGATTAAAACTGTGTTTTAAATTTTACTTCTGATATTATTCTACAAAATTATTATTAAAGAAAATGAAAGTAACTTTTTGCTATGTAGCATCAAAATAATGAACACGATGTATTCTTTCTCTTTTAATCATTTCCTTTAATGCTTCATTCACAGGGATTCTGAAAGAAGCTACTACAGTGAGGACGTGCTTTGGCAGGCAAGGAGAGGACTTGTGCTCAGTCTCCCACCCGATTGTCTAACTTTGAACTATAAATCTAAAGCCCAGAAACCCGAACTGTTATCATTTACTTCCCCGATAGAGGTAACCAAACCTATTCATACTAACTTGGTGAATGTCCAAAACATTCATGGATCAGTCTGATATTCTTAGGGCTTCATAAATATTCTTTGGTCTTGTGAGATATTCAGATCTATACAACCTGATTTATTCTTACGAATGCCAGCAGAGTACTTGAAGATGGATTTTTTTATCTGAAAAATATAACAAATGGCAAAGTAAGGTTGAGATACCAGAGAGAGCTTGGTGCTTCTGGGACAGGTAACAGTTAACTCAAGTCAACTAGTCTTTTGGCTTCACTAACAATGTAGCATGAAACTTGGTTTGGT
This sequence comes from Avahi laniger, assembly GCA_963575035.1. NCBI lineage: Eukaryota > Metazoa > Chordata > Mammalia > Primates > Indriidae > Avahi > Avahi laniger. The sequence goes on from CAUYSK010030754.1 coordinate 18,498, forward strand.
CAAAAGTCTGTATGTGCCCTTTCTCTAATCAGAAAGGTAATATGCCACAGTATATTTTTCTCAGCTCTTAAATGTCCATTGGCAGGTTATCCTGATTCCTCAAAACCATTTTTGAAAGTAACAAAGCTAGAATGTTTGATGCATTTTATAGGTCAATGGTAGAGTTAGATGCATGTGCACTTGAACACTTGTTCTTAAGACTTCTGTGTAGTCAAGAGAGCTTGAGTGTTCAGAACTCATAGTTGGCCTAATAAAAGACACCAGACTACAGTACTTGCTTTGTTTGTTCTGTTTGACTGAACCAAATGTCTTCAAGTTTCGTTTTCAATTTTTATCGTAAAAACTGTGAAAGCAAGGTGTTTGCTTACTGCTGGGATTTGATTCCATCTTAAAGACCTGGAACAGAAGTTTATGTGGATTTCGGAAAGCTGCTGTTTTATATGCATACATAGTACAAGGTAGAAAAATGTAAAGTAATCCAGTAAGAGTAAACAACAACATAAAAAACTAAAAAAATTAAAGTTGAATACTCAGTACACCTTTCACAATAGAAACCCTGACTTCTAAGTAATTGCTTTAAGCATTTAACATGAGAAATCTGTGAATGTTCATTCTTGGAAGATAAAAGATCTGATGTAGTTGTACGTTTCTGTACTATTATTCATGTTGAACCAGCTATTCACATACTCAGATTCATCAGATTCATAGGAGAATTTCTAGCATGAGTTCTGGCATATCACTCTGTGTTATGATTTCTCTATCTTTATGATGCACATCCTGTTGATTTTACTTATTATGGCAGAATAAGGAAATATATGTACATTACAATCGTGTTATTGATATGCACTTGATACTTTGGCTAAGATAATCATAAATCAAGTAAAGCCAAGTGTATTTTAACTTTTAAACCAAGATATTCATTTGCCACCTGCTCAGACTGAAAATCGTCTCGTAGGGTTATGAGGATGGGGAGGGTGCATGGAAAATTATTTTTAAAGGAAAAGGAATAATATATAGAGTTAGAAAGGAACATTATAAACTGTTAAAGGACCAACATTTCAACACAAATAACATCCAAGTTATATAAAAGCCCTGTGTATGATATGTTTATTGTTATTAGTTTTTCGCCTTTGCAGTCTTTGGAGACTTTGCTGGCTTGGATTTCTGGTTTAGTAGAGTACATTCAGCTGCATTGTGCACTTGAGTTCTATGGATCTGTTGTGCTTCATCCCTATTTACCTCATCCTGTGGGCAAGCATCTGCTTTTGCGTCTTACTTCTTAGAGCTGCAGCTGGATTTCTGGAGTTCTGTGGCTGTCTGGTATTTCTCCTGCATATTAATGTGATTAAATTGTATCAAGGGTTCTCTTTTTGTCTTTCAAAATAAAAATATCCTTAATATTTTTAGATTATAAAAATTATACAACTTTATTGTAAAAATATTCAAACAGTACAGAAAAATACAAAGTAAAGATTAGCAATGACAACAGCAATTCCAGAGATAACCGCTGGTAATATGATAACATATTGGTGATCATCCTTACAGATGACTCTCAGTGCATATATATTCATGTATAAATATATATAGACTTTTACATAAATGAGATAATGCAAACCATTTTGTTAGCTTTTTCCATATTATAATAATAACTGTAGATCTACATCATTATTTTAATGGATGCATTATTTATATTATATGTAGAATATTGCCTTGCCTGGCACTCAGTATGTCCTCAACCAATACTTGTTAAATGAATAAGCAATAATTTTATAACCAATCATCTATTAGTGGACATGGTTTATTTCCTATTTTTCACTATTATAAGTCACAATGCAGTGGATATCCTTTTGCATCTTCTTTATTTGCACGTACAATTATTGTTCATGGAAAACTTCTTAGAAGTTGGATCTAAAGGTAGAAACATTTAACAGTTTGATAGTGCTAAACTTGCCAAGTTGCTAAATTTATGCCCAAGGCTTACAAATTTACACTGTCATCAACAATACACAAAGTATCTGTTTCCACACATTCTCCCCATGCCCACAATGTTGTCAATCTTTTAGAATTTGCCACTCTGATAGAAAAATTGCTGTACTGATTTTACTTGCATTGTTTACATTACAAGCTAGGCTGAGGCGTCTCTTCGTATATTTCTTTTATGCATTGCCTGTGCTTTGTCCATTGATTTTCTCTTGAAAGACCAGAGACCTATTTTATCTTAATGAAGTCATTTAATTTTATAATGCTAAAATATGCCCCCAAACAGGGAACAAAGTACTTCTTTTAGTTGGGTATACTGATAAGTGAACTTGTGGACCCATAGTTCTCATTTGACACAGAAGCCACAAAATCTCTCCACTGGAAGCCAGTTCACTTTATTATAACCAAGAAACTGAAGTTCATTTTCTGGCATTTTGGCCTGGGCATTAAAATTTTAAACTAACACCACTGGACACAACCTGCTTTTTTTAAAAAATAAGCACTTTATTACCACTTTGTGATAAGCAAAGTGCTATCTATCACTTTGAGGTAGCAAAGAAGAGAATTTGGAGATTTTACTTCTTAGTCCAGTGTCTTCGTGTCTGAGGACCACTACTAAAGTTTTAAGAGATTTCTTAAAAAGGCAGTAATCATTTGGAAGCAAAGATTAGATTGTTCAACATCTGTATTTCAAAAAGTGGGAATAAATCAGTTATTCATTAAAATGCATTAAAATGACATACTTCATTTCCACCTACTAAGTATAATGTCTGCCCTTCTTCTGTTTGTTTTAACTTCGTCATGCTACTGAAATGTGTGTGAATTTAACCAGAGAGAAAGTCACTACTAACCTCATATTTAGTGGTAGGACCATCCATTATTTAGTGAGGCCGTTTTTTTTTTTCAGACCCGAGTTGCAGCCCATGTTGCCTCTGAATTCTCAATATGAATAAGTCATATTCATATGATTAACTAAAACAGGGGTTTTAGTACCCTTCCACAAAGTGATAATAAAATGCTTATTTTAAAAACAGTAGGTTGTGCCCAGTGTTGTTAGTTTAAAATTTTAATGCCCAGGCCAAAATGCCAGAAAATGAATCTTAGTTTCTTGGTTATAATAAAGCGAATTGGCTTCCAGTGGAGAGATTTTGTGGCTTCTGTGTCATGACACTGTACTTCTGCCTTCTCCAGCCCCCTTTTCCACTTGGCAGTGCAAAGCACCTTGGTCAGCCCTTAGGCGTTGCCTGGAAAAAAGTCCTCATCAGTGAGTATTTGTAGGGTTAGGGTGATAAAAATTGTAAAGGAATGCCTTCTTTCGATTCAAGTAGTTGGATTAGTCACAGGGATACTTAATCCACACACATATTAGAATCTTCCAACAACCTTCTTTGTTTTCATCATAGCATTTTGTACACATTTATAGGGAAAAAAAATAAGCAAGTGAAAGCAAACCATGCAGGAATTGTCCAATTAACAAAGTTCTAATTTTTTCAATTCTAAATAGGATAAGCTTTTGGAGACTTAAAAAAAAACTTACCTTTTTAATCTTTTTAAAATTGTGATAAAATATGCATAACATAAAATTTACCATTTTAACTATTTTTAAATATACAGTTGAGTGGCATGAAGTACATTCACATTGTTGTGGAACCATTACCTCCATCCATGTCCAGAATTCTTTTCATCTTGCAAAACTAAAACTGTGTACCCATTAAACACTAACTCACCATACCCCTCCCCCCAGCTCCTGACAACCACTATTCTACTTTCTGTGGAGACTTTTGAGTGATAGTATATCTCTTTCTATTAAAGATTGGCTAGATATTCATCTGTCAAGAATAGTTTTAGGTGCATTCCTGCCTGGACACACAGTTGGACAGATTTATGATTATACATCTTCCTAAAATGCATTTTGAGTCATTTCTACACAGAACTTTAAAAAATACTTCATATGAGTACTGGAGGTTCTTGCTTCTCTTATCCCACTAACTTTTTAAAGCCATAAGAATATCTTACTAAGGATTATGCAAAATAACCTCCTACAAATCCTGATATTATTACATTGCCTCCAAAACTTCAAAGCATCAGGAAAGATTTTTTTTTTTTTAACTAAACCAGATTCAGCTGGCTACCCCACTTGGCTACAGAGTACTAAAGAAGAGACTGAACTTGATCCTGCTGCCCTTGCATACACAACACTGCCATTGACTCTAGTGAAGACTTAAGTGCATGAAAGGATTCCAGGATCAAAAGGTTAGCTCTACGGGGAGCTGTGTCTGGCTCAAGCAATCCATTTTTTTTTCTATTGACAGTGAAAACGTTTTATAGTTCTTTTTCAAAGTTTTTCCAAACTTTTACAAAAACAGGCTACTTGTGAAAAAATGAGAAGGCATCTAATTGAACTGTATCCAGAGGAGATTGTGGCAGAGACTAACAGGAAGGAAAACATTTCCAGACCACAGTGATATTGGTCAAATCAACTGCATTTGAAAAATAGAATATCTGAGGCACCAGCTGAGGGAAATTTTTATTATGAAACTTGGTTGGGCTATGAAGCAGAATGTGGGATAAACTAAAACACAAAGCTCATGAGTTTTTATCTTTGTCTGCTAATGACTTACGTTGGCAGGATTATATAATTTTATGAAATTTATGAACTAGAAAAAAATACATGCTATATCTAAATGGAATGCTTCACTAACATTTAATTCATTGCTGGAAAAACAAATGCCTTAAAACATTTCAAAAAGTGAAATTGTCTTGAGAGTCATTAACAAGCAGGATAGTAATAGCATTTTTGAGGAGAGTGGGATATGGTTCTACATGTGAATTTTCTGCATTTGTGGGAGATCCTTAGTATATCCAAGAATTCACTTGTTCATTCATTCATCAAACATTTCCTTGTGCACATATTTGCCCAATGTTAATCTAATAGTTTTGCCAAACCTCTATTGAACAAGTGTCTAAGGAAGTGGATTGTATCTAAAGCAAGTCTCACCAACTGGGGATGAGGTGGTGTGTGTAGACTATTTTGCATTCTCAAATCACTCTTCAGGAGTAAATTTGCATCAAGAATTTTGTCAAGTTTCACCTGGAATGTGCAAGTTTTGATTGGCAAGTGGCTTCCACTATCTGCTTCTTAGGAATAACTACTGTAATGTTATCCTAGTATATGTATTAGGACAGAGATACTATGTTACACTAACTTGAAAAGCATGTTTTATAATCATAAAACTGATTTAATGTTATTAGAGTTTTGACCTTAAGGCTCCTGTATTGTATGAGCAATGGAAAGGATTGGTGAGGAGCTTGTCTAAATAGTTCTCTTGCATTTTCACATAATTGGGCTTGACATTTTCTGCCATTGTACAGGATAGCTGCAGCCGATGGTGTTCATGTTTTTACTTAAGGGTCATTGAATTGTATTAGAAATTTTATACTACACTCTTGTAATCCTATAAGTCATTTCTGAGTTGCGTTATTGAAAGTGAATAATGATGTGCCACAAAACAAAAATTACTCATGCAGTTAAAGCTTTTTTGGTATGTAGTTTTAGAAACAAACAGTCCACAGAGAATAGAGTTCATGAAAGAAATGAAAATACACACTTATTTCCACCCACTGCTTGTTGTCTGGCCCTATTGAGATCTGGGGGAAACATTAAGCCACTTACCCTAAGTGGTATTGGATAGCTAATTTATTCAGCTTCTGGAAGGTAGCAGGTTAACGCTTACAGAGGCAGGATCTTTTGGTGGGGGGTGCTGAGGAGAGGAGGAAGCAAACTTTTCCACTTAGTATATGCCTGTAGAAATCAGGTATTTCTTTTTTCAACTACCTTAGCTTTTCTTGGGAATTTTTATAGTGTTTTATGGGTTATGTCCTTATGTGGTAGTTAAGCTGGATTGCTGAAATGGACCTAGAAAAGACCCAGGACAGTGACTGGTTGAAAAAGAGTTGCTGAGAGAAAATCAAGGAGCTATGACTGGGAGCAGATTCTCTCTCAGGTTCCCAAATCTCTCTTCTAGCCCGTTCATGTTAAGGTCTGAAATTTCCTCCATCTGTGGGAGGTAGGGCAGGGGTAGGCATACTGCATGGGACTTTGGCAGTTTGGCTAAACATAGATATCCTAGAATGATGGTTTCTGTGGGATGGGGATGATAGAAACAATGAGAATAACTCCTGTAAAGAGGGCTTACGGGTCATTTAAGACAAATGTAGTCTACTTCACAGTTGATTTGGAATTTTGTGTTCACAGTAGCTCTTCATGGGAGATCAGAGGCCTTAGCCCAGGTATGGAGAAAAGGCTTCATCTCAGGGCTTCATTTTGCTTAACTGAGGCTGCTTGGGGGTGTTTGGGTGGTGGGGTAGATTAAGAGAAGTTCTGAGGCCAAGTTCAGGCTCAGGGGAAAGAATTCCCTCATTTAATGATTTCTGCCATGAGTTCAAGAAGGAGTGGTCATCGCAGCCTTAGACTCTGCTGCATTTTTGAGGCTTTGGTGAGTCAGCAAAGGCAACGACAGCTCAGTCCAGTCCTCACAGCGTGAGAAGAGCTTGGGACATCCAGCTAAAGAATCTGCAAGAGTTCCAGGCAACCTTAATGAGCTTCAGTACTCCTCCCTGCATATTTGCATTAACCTGGAAAATTGTTTCTTGAAGAGAAAAGGAAGTGATATTTTTAGAAGTGGATCAGTATTTCCAGCACATCTATTGATGGGCTAGCTCCTCAGTATTTACATGGCAACGGGATGAACTATTATTAGTCCTGCTCACATCATGGGATATTATGATTTTTAGTATGGTAGACCAGCTATCCAGATGAGAAATAGAGTGAACTGATTTATGAAATTACCTTTGACATTTTAACTGTGATTCTTTCTCAGTTTCTTTGATAATGCCAGGCTATAAATTCTCATTTCTTGGAGAGAGGTTTTTGGGAGGGGCAATAAAGATAGATTTAAAAATGAAAAGAAATAAATTGGCAATCCAATAAAGCACTGGATCGTGTTTAAAGCAGTGAGTTTTTCTTGAATGTGCTGTGGGAGATACAAATGAAAAAGGGAAGACGTGGTTTCTACCCTCAGGGAACTTATAATTTATTAAGAGAGACAAGGCACTTGAACCAAGAGTTAAATAATAAGAAAAGAATATATAATACATACAATGCTTTAGTAGTTTAGAAAAAGGAACAGTGACTAGAATTATTTAAAGAGCTAGAATATCTACAGTTTGCTGCTCTTACTTTAGTGGTGGATCACTCTGAAATCCTGTAAAAAAGGGGAAAGGGAGAAGGGAAGAAGGCTTACTAATCTCTTACTTCCTCACTTAGAAGATGTTGCTCTTGTACAGTCAATGTCTATGGAAATTTGGGGACTGATGGGAAAATTATTTCCAGAAATGGAGGTGAAGGAAAGAAGTAATGGTGGAATATTTATTCAACAGTAACTCTTGGCTTCTGTTCATCTGTCCACCCAGAGAGCCTAGCGTACATATGTACTCTTCTAGCTACTAATGTCCATTCCTAGATGGTCATAGGTCTATCCAAGGCCCAAAGGCTCACCATGATTTCTGGTGTTTTGGATGAGTCCCTATCAAATGGCTGTCACAAGAGGGGAGTGACAGAGAACCATATATGGATTCCTCCTTTCCTTCTCATTGCTTTTCCTCTTCTCTGACCTCCCTGCCCTATGCCTTATCTTTTTACTGATTTTTCTCTCTCTCTTCCTCCTAGAAGTACATCTACTTTTCCCCTACCATTCCCTGTTTCTTCCTCACAGCTGTTTATAGCTATCTGCACACCACTGTCTCTGTTTAAGTCTGAAGAAGTGAGAAGAGAATGAATCCAGTGTTGCCAAGCAAGACCCTTCTCTACTTTCCATGTTTGGAAAACTACCTCCTGCAATATTGCCCTTGAAATGCAGAGTTGGAATTATCTTTGTGTTTTGTACACAGCCCAGTGCACTCAAGACAATACCAAAACATTAAATGAGATAGTAGCACCTGCCTCTCTTACGAAAGACATTCTGGGTATCATCCAAGATAAGTGGTACATTGCTGTGTCTCTCTCATTCATTCATTTGCTCATTATTCACTGAATAAAGAGGTATGCAAAGGCCAGATCTCATTTAGACCTTCTAGGTCATAGTGAAGAGTTTGGTTTTTATTCTAAGAACTATGGGAAGCCAGGGGCTTGGCAGGGTCTGATTTGTGTTAAAAGCTCTCTCTGGCTGCAGTGTGGGAATGAATGAAAGGGATCAAGGGCATGATCTCAGAAGCTAACTAGAGAAGCTATTGCAGGATTCCAGACTAGAGATAATGATTGCTTAGACTAGGATGGTTGAAGTGGAAATGGAGAGAATTGGATCAATTCTTGCCAAATGTAAGCTGGATCCTGTTCCTCATATTAATATTGCTTACATTTGAGGCTGGGGGCTGGCTTCAGCATTGATATGCTTGAGTGAGTGTCCTAGCAGCTGGTCTGAAACCCTAGAAGCCAGGCCTTATTGGACCACCTATTGGGTCAGATATAATCCTGGCCTACTAGCCATTCTAGAGACATGATACTGCTCAGCATGTTTATTTGATATTTCGATTATTGTTTCCCTTGCATTCTACTGGCTTAGTTTTGTTTTTTTTTAATAAAAAAAGAGATGCTGGAACTGATGGTTTAATAAATTTTAAAATACCTTTCCCACCCGTTTCCTACTTTATTTGCATTGTCCTGTGGAATATTTCATCCAATCAATCTGTTGAAATGAGAATTTTAATATCGTGGGCATAAAGATGCCAGTGTTGCTTTGAAAATACCATGTCAGCTGTCACCAAAAAGCACTGGAGGCTGGGTGAGGTGGCTCATGCCTGTAATCCTAACACTTTGGGAGGCTGAGGTGGGGGGATTGTTTGAGGCCAGGAGTTTGAGACTAGCCTGGGCAACATAGTGAGACCCCTATCTCTACAAAAAATAGAAATATTAGCCAGGCATGGTGATATAAACCAGTAGTCCCAGCTACTTGAGAGGCTGAGGCAGGAGGATTCCTGAGCCCAGGAGTTTGTGGTTGCAGAGAGCTTTGATGAGGCCACTGCAGTCCTGCCTGGGTGACAGAGTGAGACCCTGTCTCAAAAACCAACCAACCAAACAAACGAAAAAACATAAACAAAACCAAAAAGCACTGGACTTGGCAGAGTTCATTTCCATAGATACTTATTAAGAGCTAGGTGTGTGCAAGATAAGAAAAAAAGATGGGGCCTCTGTCACTGAGGAGCTTGAGAGAAAGGGAAAGTAATGAAAATTCTTGAGCATCTTTTAAGTGCTAGCTTTTTACATTTAATCTTTGCAGTTCCTCTGAGGTAGGTGTTACTCTTGCCCATATTTTATGATGAAGAAAGGGGCACAGCCATCTGTCTCAGTCAGAAATATCCATTAATTTCAGCACATATTTTGTACATGTGCTTATAATGGGCCATTTTCTAGAATGCTGTTGTGTGCAGAATGAGAAACTAAACCCAAAGCCCGTGGTTTCCCCACTTTATGCCATAGGTTCCTCTTCACTAACTGGCACTTGATAGCCAGGAACTAAATTTTGTTAGTGTCCTTTCTTTTGTGAACCAGCATTATGGCAAGAGAATTTATGAGACGATTTTGGTTTAGAGTCCTAAGCAAGCATGGCAAGGAGGTTTTTTTGTTTGTTTGTTTTTAACCTCACACTGTTAGAAAAGCCTGTGTTATGCATTTAGGTTTGGCATTAGGAGAGGGCTTCTTTCTTGGGCTGCAAAATTGTGGGATTTGTTTGCAGAGTATCTGTGGGGTGAAGGAGAGGCATTCTCAAGCTCCCTGGCCCATCCTACCCGATTCAGGTAGCAACAGGAGGGAAAGAGACAGTTGTTTATATAAGGCATACAAACGAAGGCCTAGAGTCCTGTGGGGTCAATTTTGTGTGTCCTTTGGAGCTGAAATTAATAGATATTTCCCTTTGAAGGATCAACTCTACAGGCAATATCCAATAGAATAAAGGGACCTCACACTGTCTTTTTGTGAGGGACCATATTTATTTTTTCAGTCCTCGATGAAAGCCAATTTGCTTTCCCTGAAACTAGACATTTAAGCTTTGATGAGCTGACGAAGGGTGGAGGGGAAGACAACAATAACCGTCTAGTCTACATTAGGCTTTTAGAAATAATGCGTGAGACAATGATACAGTTAATTTTTCTACAGAATGGTCCACGGTAAGCATGTGTGCAAGATGTGAAACTTCTAACCTGAAGAGAAAGAAAAAAGGACAAAAGACTGATCTCAATCATTGAACTGTACTGTGTTGGTCTGTGAAGTTCTTTTAGAGTAGATTGTGGAGGTGACATTTGTAGGAGATTCTCAGCCAGATTGGTTGTCTGTGGTTCATCAAAATCATTGAAATATGGATGGTTGCTGGACCTTTACTCTTCTTCCCTTACGTGGTGTCTGTTTTTAACCAAGTTTTGTCTGATAAGTAGGGGCACTCTGAAACCTTATTAGACCCATCAAATGTCCCTTGGCCCTTGAATTGTTTCTCTTCCAACTCTGTTTTCCTATAATCTGTTCCATTCCACACCAGTGGCCAATCTCAGGCAATATAATAGAGGCTCTACAAGACGCGCTAGCAGTATGTTCATGTGGTCATATGTGTTTCTAAGTTTTGCAAAAGCAAGATGTTTTAAATACAGATCACTTGCTTTTTCCATTCTGACTTCCTTGCCATCACAGTTCGCCTCGTATTTGCTGGCATCTAAATGATGGGCATGTTTTGGATCTGGCTAAAGGAAGTTGAATTGGGGATAAACTATATGGATAGTTTAGTGGGATATTTTAATGTAGTTCTCAGTCCCTTTTATAGCCATGTGGGTGAGGAATGGCTTTTAGGAATATTCCTACCACCGACTGGACAACTCACCCAGCACAGATGGAGAACAAGGGCCAGAGGTCCTAAAAATAGGAGCCAGTCCTATGGCACTCATCATTGGCAATACAGGAGTAGTGCAGAAAAATGAGGTTGGAAACAAGGCTTCTTGAGAAACTGAAAAGTAGAAAATTCTAATCTTCAGCAAACATAAAATTGTGAGCAGAGGAATTGATGCCTAGCCAAATATATTCTCTCCTGTCTGCAAAAATGCTCAATAATGCTGAATATGCAATTATAAACTCACTATATATGTATATACATACACACACACACACACACACACACACATACATACATATATATTTTTTTTCCCCTGAGAATGGTGTGAAGTAGATTTTTTCAGAATTTCTGTGTTTGTAGGGCACAAGGTTGAAGGCATACATCAAGAATGTCTGTGTGAGAAGACACATGTTTTCTGCATCCTATTCTGAATCTCATCTTACTGTACCTGTTTCATCTTGTTCTGATAAAGCCTGGTGGTTTCAGAGGAAAGGACATGTAAAATTGCTACCAAAGCAAGAGAAACTCTCTAAGAAACAAATGTTCCACAATAAACTCTTACATATACTCATCAATAAGTCACAGTATGCAGTATAAGAGGAATTCAATGATCCAATTACATAGTTCAGTGCAATGTAGAAATATTTAAATTGTTCTCTTGTATGCCTTAATTCAGGTTATTTTCATATTCATTTTTCAAAATTATTGTTCATATCAAAATTCAGATATAACAGGAGGGACATATACCTACTGAAAGCCAAAAGTGTAAATTGAAAGAAGATATTTATTTGTCAGCTTTAAAAATGTTGTAATTTAGGCCAGGCGTGGTGACTCACATCTGTAATCCTAGCACTTTGGAAGGCCAAGGTAGGAGGATTGCTTGAGGCCAGAAGATTGAGACCCTGTCTCTAGAAAAAATAGAAGAATTAGCCAGATGTGGTGGTGCACACCTGAGTAGTCCCAGCTACTGGGGAGGCTGAGGCTGAAGGATTGCTTGAGCCCAGAATTTGGAGATTGCAGTGAGCTGTGATGATGCCACTGCACTCTAGCCCAGGCAGCAGAGTGAGACCCCCCCCAAAAAATATAATTTATGTAATTTCTGTACTCATTCTTGATATTCATTTTTTGTATCTAATTTTGTATTTTTTTTCCTTAAAGAGGGACACAAAATTTGTATAATCTTTTGGTTCCATAAAACCTGGATCCTCTCTGTCCGACACTTGCAGTCTCATGTGGACATGTTCACACCAGTCGACGGTACATGTGTAGTGAGGAAGTGGCATGCTGTAATGGAGGCAGAAGCCTTGGTTTTGACACTTAACAAGCTGTGCAGCTTCAGCAAGTTTCTTAGCCTCTCTGAACTTCAGTTTCTTCAGCTGTAAAGTTCGGATGATAATCCTTCACAGAATTGTTGTGAGACTCGAAGGAGCACGTAGCATAGTACTTGGCATGTACTCGCTCAATAAATATTATTTCTTTTTTTTCCTTGACCTCTCTCTGGTGGTTTACAGGTTTATCTTAGGTCAGGGACCCAGGTAAGGAAATATGTTGTCCTTTCAAAATGAATTTTGATGTAAGAATGTTAGGAAGAAAGTTGGGGTTTCCCCTACAATTCTTGTCTTTAATAAGCTCTAGACAAAATGAATCATGCTGTTTTTTTCTCTAGGTGTGAAGTGAAGAATGAAGTGTTTTCATCAGCTGTGTAGAGTATTAGGCTGAAAATATTCCAGTTAAGTGTGTCTATCACTAAATCACAGACAGACACTTGATATGGCCCAAGGATTACATTATTGTTAATCATTGCAATTTTTCTATACAGCTTCAGTTTTAATATTGACGATCAAAGTCCTGGGCTGGGTGCTGGATTCCCTTGAAATGTAGGAATCTGGGAACTAGGGTTTGCCATTCATAAGGTGTCCTAATAAGCCACAGTCCCCTGGAATAGCACGTTCTTTCTGATACCTGAGCCTCAGCCACATGCACACAGAGATAACTTCTGTTAGGTGGGGATGGGAGCTGAGAACACCAAGTTAGCTAAATATTAAATGATTTAGTTCTCATAGCAGATTAGGTTAATGCCTATGAGACTGGACTCTGAAATCTTTTCTTTGAGGGTAAGACCCAAGACTACTTTTTCCAGTGCCTTCCAGGGCTAGTACATAGTAGGCGTTTGTAGTATTTGTTGAATTGATTTATAATCTACATTCAGTAGGAGTGAAAAGAAAGCCTTTTAAAGTGCCCAAAGCGTTTTCCTTTTTGAAAGCAAATTGCAGCTTTTGATTAATAGCATGATAATTATGTTCCTTGCCCTGTTGTTTTGGAGGAAGGGGAGTATTTTTGAAATGAGGAATCAGAAACAGTCTACTTCACACACTTTGCTCAGAAGCTGTTCCTTCTCTGAATGAAAGAAATCAAACTGAAGCAAGTCCAGGGAAATCTGAGAAATAAGCATACTTGTAAAGACAAAACAGTCAAAAGTCATTTGTCGGCTGAGTGAAGACCAGTGTGGGTTCTAACCTGCAGACGGTAAGAAAGAAAAATTGCTGAGAACCTTGTTGCTAGTACACGACTGATTTCTCATGAAGAGGGATTGTTGGTTAAATAAGAAAAAGTTTGTGTAATATGTGTCATAATGAAGTATACATTTACCTGTTAACTGTATAAGAAACCTGTGCATATAGCTTATACATATTTTATTTGGGGCTATTTTGTTTAATGCTTCTGCTCTCTAAACTATTGAATCAAATAAACTCACTCAGGTGTTGTCAAAGAGAACCCAACTAATTTGATTAATATCTTGGTGTCTGGACAAGGCCTAGGGTCAAGGTCTATTTGGCCAACCCCTCACTCCGTTTGTTTAAAAATATTCATCAATGCCTACTGTGTGCTAGGTAGTAGTATGCTGAGTACTGAGGATATAAGGCAGGCATGATCCTGTCCTTGAAGCTTACAGTGTAGGACAGATGAACCCAGTAGTCACATCTCTTATTTGGGTCTTGTGGAAGACCGAGGGCTCTTATGCAGCTTCTAGCAGGTTTCCAGAGTGGCTGGACTTGCTGCTTCTAATGACTTGCTCTCCAAGGGCAAGATATTATGTAGGTTACTACTGAGACAAACACCCCACGCATTGTTTTCTGGGCCACTTAAACCTTGATCCAGTAATTAATTATATAAAAGAATAGAAAAAGTTTCAGAGAATGATAATCTCTTTTAAAAAATTTTTAAAAATGGATTATATAATAGTCATATGTATTTTTAGGGTATATGTGATATTTTGATACCTGTATACAATGTGTGATGATCAAATCAGAGTAACTGGGATATCTACCACCTCAAACATTTTTCTTTTCTTTGTGTTGGGAACATTACAGTTCTTCTCTTCTAGTTATATATATTTATTGTATACAATAAATTACTGTTAGCTATAATTTCTCTACTGTACTTTCACATACTAGAACTTATTCCTTCTAATGATAATCTCTCAAATAGCCATATTTTAAATGACAATTTACAAATGGAGTAAAATATTTAACAGGATTGAATTGATAATTTTGAGGCCCTTATTTGCAGCAATTTTGTTTTGGACAGAGATTATAGGGACAAATTTTAATTCTGGTTGGAAAATAGTCTTGAAATAACACTTGTCTTATTCTGTCAAATTTTTAGTACTTGGGTATTTGGAGTCACTGAGATTTACTCTTTGTATATTTAGGAACATTAGTTGTTTCAGACTGGACTATGGCTGGCTATAGCAAGTTGAATAAAATTCCTGCACTTCATCCATTCTTCTCCTACCAGCAGGTGTCATTATGGAAATATGAAAATACTGTAAATTCCAAAGTCGTAGGAACTGGCTGTGAGAAAGAAAAGTAACACTTTGGATATTAAAAAACAACAAAAAGTGAAGAAATCGTTTGGCATTAGCCAAGGATGGCATGTTTAATTACCAATTTGGTAATGTTCTACAATGCAATGTAACTGACAAAGGATTTCAAAGCACATACTTAATTTATTTTAATTAGATTAAGCAAATATTTACTAAGACCCACTCTAGGCTCATAGGAGTCTCAAAAGAAAAGTAAGATGTGATTCTTCTCTTTGAGGAGCTGACATGATTTCTGGGAGAAAAGGATATATTCATGAAATAATTAGTTCACAGAATGAATCAATCTTTCTTTTTCACGTGCTGGATTGAAAAGCATAGATAGTAATAATTGCAGAAGTTCCAGCTGGAAGGGCTGGGTGGTATTGTTTGTTATGAGTTAATCGAAGAATAATTTTTGCATATTCAAGTAGAGAGGAGCTTCAAAATTATTTGGTAATTTTTGACAGCTCATTCTTTCCTTTCTTGCTAATTGCCATCACATCTCTCTCCATACATCTAAAGTAATAATTATATTTAATAATAATTACATATGTATCCAAGGATGTAACAGTTGGATATAACAGTTTGCTGTAATCAACTGACTAATATGATCAAGTCATTCTACAAACTAAAGAAAACACTACAAGTGGGCATTTGTTCTAGGAGATTTACACCAGGAGCCAGGATCAGAGTATTATTGTGCTAGATCAGGGTCAATGCTTCATCCACCCTCTAGTACCACTTTTTTCTAGACCAAGAAGTTTTTTGTTTTTTTTTTAATTTCAGCATGTTTGTGGGGATACAGATGTTTAGGTTACGTATGTTGCCCTTCTCCCCCACCCCCAAGTCCGAGTTTCAAGTGTGTCCATCCCTCGTATGGTGCGCATTGCACTCTTTGTGTACGCATATACCCTTCCCATCCTCCCCCTCCCCCCTCCCCTCTGGCCGACGAAGTATCCCAAGAATGGAAAAACAAGCACCACATGTACTCACCATCAAATTGGTATTAACTGACCAAGAGGTTTTATAAGGCCTGGGATATGTGGCGTTCCTCTTTGCATTCCTGCCACTCTAATTCTGCATCTGGATGTGCAGTGAGCTCTCGGTACGTGTTTGTTGAATGACAATATCACCAAAGGATAGGGAATTTGAAGTCCTTCATACACTGTGTTGTTAGATTGAATGCATGTTGGTATTAGACTAAGCAACCTCAGGACGAATTATTCAGAAAATTGGGATGAGAAACCTGGTTTGAAAAGTTGATAGCATAGATCCTAAGGTTTTCTCTTTTGATTCCACTTGTCCATCCAAGAAAATATGTCTCAAATTATTTCAGTAAGCTGTGTAATTCCAGGACCATTGTCCATGAGATATAAAGGACAGTATGCTTCATCTAAATAGAATTGTGCTTAATTTTAGATGGAAGGATATATATAGCATTGTTTTATTTGTTTTTCAAAAACTTGTTTCTGTGTTAGTAATCAATCATTTTCAATGAAGACAATTTGTTTACTGCACTCATAAGAATTCTTTTTATTTGAAGGCTATTCTTTTTTTTCCTTTTCTATTTTCAGCATATTATGGGGATACAAATGTTTAGGTTACATATATTGCCCTTGCCCCACCTGAGTCAGAGCTTCTAGCGTGTCCATCCCCCAGACAGTGCGCATCACACTCATTATGTGTGTATATACTCATCCCCTCCTCCCCCTTCCATCCGCCTGATATCTGATGAATATTATTGCTGTATGTGCACATAGGTGTTGATCAGTTAAAACCAATTTGATGATGAGTACATGTGGTGCTTATTTTTCCATTCTTGGGATACTTCACTTGGTAGAATGGGTTCTAGCTCTATCCAGGATAATACAAGAGGTGCTATATAACCGTTGTTTTTTGTGGCTGAATAGTACTCCATGGTATACATATACCACATTTTATTAATCCACTCATATATTGATGGGCACTTGGGTTGTTTCCACATCTTTGCAATTGTGAATTGTGCTGCTATAAACATTCGAGTGCAGATGTCTTTCTTATAGAATGTCTTTTGTTGATTTGAGTAGATGCCCAGTAATGGGATTGCTGGATCAAATGGTAGTTCTACTTATATCTCTTTAAGGTATCTCCATATTGCTTTCCACAGAGGTTGCACTAGTTTGCAGTCCCATCAGCAGCGTATGAATGTTCCTATCTCTCTGCATCCACGCCAAAATTTATTATTTTGAGACTTTTTGATAAAACTCATTCTCACCAGAGACAAGTGATATCTCATTGTGGTTTTGATTTGCATTTCCCTGATGATTAGAGATGTTGAGCATTTTTTCATATGTTTTTTGGCCATTATTCTGTCTTCTTTTGAAAAGTTTCTGTTCATGTCCTTTGCCCACTTTTTGATAGGGT
>CAUYSK010030756.1:0-36463 GCA_963575035.1 Avahi laniger
AATAGCAACAAAGAAAATAAAATACCTAGAAACATATTTAACTAAGGAATTGGAAAGACCTCCACAGGGAGAATTATGAAACACTGAAGAAGAAAATAGCAGAGGACATAAACAGGTGGAAAACCATGCCATACTCATGGATTGGCAGAATCAACATTGTTAAAATGTCTATACTACCCAAAGTGATCTATGGATTCAACGAAATCTTTATTTTTCAAACAGATCATTGGGAAAAGGATAAAACTGACATGTATCATGCATCTATATTGTGGCAAGCACCAATTAAGGCATTCAAATTTCAAGCTCATGTTCTTCCCATGGCATCACGTTTCCTCAGAAAACAGAGATTGTCTGGTCCACCTGGGCAGATTATGTCTGGTGGTCCCCTTTGGTGGTAGCAGGAAAATGTGGGACTCAAGTTTCCAAGAAGAAGATAAGGAATCTGATGGAGGGGATCAGATTTTCCCCTGGATTCCATCTAAGACCTAGTGAAGAAAGCGAAAACTTTCTTAAAATAGGTTCTATGAAATGCTAAGTTGCAAAAAATACCCAATAGAAATAAGAATTCTGCGATCAATTTGGAAATGCATCATACTATATCTCCCTCCTGGATGCAATTAACATATTAAATCCATACTAGCATATTGAAGGCTCTGAGTAGCACTAGAAGGGGAAAATTTTTAGCCTTAAAAATTTCAATAATCTCTAATCTCTTTGTACTTGGAAACCCGTTTGCTTGTAACTCATATTTTATGGAGACAAAATAGACCATATACAATAAAATCTCTCAAGAAAAGAAAGCTTAGTACATTCCATGTTTCAAATTCCCACATACAAACTGTTTGTCTTATTCACCTCTTGACTATACAAAGTCAAATTAATTGAAACTATTAAAACATTCCAAATATTTTAGAGTATGTTTTTGCTAGGTGACTATTACAAAAAACAAGCATGTAGCTGAATACCTAAGACTTCCTAAACCCACAAATTCTTCAATTATTAACATAATTCAAGCAAAATCTTGAAAAAGTCCTTTTTTTCCAAAGTGTCAGAGTAAGATCTATGTTCTGGGGTCTAATGAAGTGTTAGAAATTCTGATTTTGCGGGAGAGATTGGTGTGGACAGAGGCAAAACAACACTTTCAGCACAAATCATGGTAGTATCCTTTGGCTTAAATGCTGGAGCAACATCAGATTACTTACTACAAACCTAATGAAAACATAACTAATGTCAGATTATACGGTTTCCATTAAAGCTACTATTTTTCTGCTGTTTTAAACTCTACTGCCTGGGTTGTTCTGCCTCCCTCATCTTTTCACCTAATCTTTCTCATTTGGCTAACCCAAGGGAATAGAGGAAAGTGTTCAGCAAAGGATACATTTTCACTTTAACTTTGCCCTACTGCTAAAGATGTCATAGCTTAGAGAAGCTACAGAAATAATGATTGGCATAGTTTGACTTCCATCTGATACCTTCCTAAACAGACGGAATTTATTGTCTGCTACAGAATCAACCAATCTAACATCTTAGAAGATATTCAACATATATCATTGGAAGCAAGTCAAATGCTTTTCATAGATTATGCTTTTGGAAAGGCCTTCATAAAGCCAGCACCCTGGACAGCATAACAGACACTCTAGTAACATAATTGATAATGTGCTCTTTTTTAAAGGTAAAAAGTGATTTATCCTAAAGAACCAAAAGTAATATCTTCCTCCCAGTCCAGTGACATATCAAGGGCAGGTAGTTGTTCATACTGGGTATAGACACTAAGAGGGTGCATTGGCTGTGGTGAATTTTAAAACAATAAGGCCAGCTAAAAGTTGGTCTGCTTTTTAATTATCACCATGCATCATCAGTACTAAGCATTGTCAGGAATAAAATAACTGCAATAAAAAAGTTTGTTGATTTATATTCAAACAATTGTGATAGTTACAATTGAGTTTACTAATCTGTAAAGTTCAAATGAGAACATTTTTATTTCATATCATTTAATAAAAACTATATTCTATATAGAAGTTAATTCATAGGATTCCCAATTTCATCCAAGATTCAGCTACATCTTTATAATTGAAAAGTAAGTTTTTCAGGGATCAGAGTTATTCAAACTTGCTTCAGACTTAGTTCTTGTCCCCGACCTCTGAGGCACTTCATATTTCTGCATTTAAAGAGTAGATTGGAAATTATCAATGATAGCAGTGTGATTGTAAAGCTGAAAAAATAGAATGTATGTCTCTTCAATTCTGTCATTCCATGGCAAATCATCCTCTGAACCTTGCAGATTTCACTCCTTTGGAAGCACTTTTTTCTTGTACCTCCTCCTTTTTTCTCAAAAAAGGCATTAATATAATTAAGTGGTATTATTTTTTATTATTATATGCATTTTTCTTGACCATTATTGTTAATATTTGTTTCATTTTGTAATTATTACTGAGAATAACTTTGTCATGAAGAGGAGAATTTGTTTAAAAAGGATCTGCTCTGGTTGTTAAATATATGAGGTGTACTACTCTCCCTGAGATCTTTTCAGAAAATGGAATGAGGTTCTATGCTTCATAAGGATTCACATAACCAGTTTCTTAAAACTGTGTTTTCTGGTTTGTTCTTATATTATGAAGCAAGAGCTAGGCTATTTCATTTGGATATACTCTTCCTTACAGAATATTTGATATTTTGATGTGTTGTTATTTACATTTAGATTTGAGAGTTTAGGTGGAGTTTTAAAGACTGTCTTTGGAGAACTTGAAGACTGTTTCTGAAATACCAGGTAATAGTGCCCCTTAGGTGTACTACTTGTAGAAAGAGGGATGAAAAAATATGCCTCTCGAAATGCAGCTCACAAATAGAAAGCAAAACACAGAGCAACAAGACACCAACTTTGCATATCTAGACACCCAAGGTACAGCTTAAAAATTCCTTTAAGATCGTTTGGAATAGTGATGCTAAAACTTTGTTGGTTAAAAACCACTGTTCTAGACCTTGGTGAAAGTGTCGAGCCCTGTCCCCAGAATGCTGGATATATATGCACAAAACATACGTGAACTTTTATAATTTTTCATATAATATCTGGAGTTTCACAAACCCCCAAACTTGTCGTCTGTATTCAGAAACTCTGGTCTAGTTCAGAAATGATGGAAATGGTCCGCAAGCTTTAGTGACTTGTCCCGAATTCCTGAACAGGTACCTTGTTCCCAGTCCAGTGCTTTATACAAGAAACTACATTATCATTTGCTGTAAAACAGGCCTATAAATAGATATTAAGCTAAGATTCAGCGACAAATTTTAAATATAGAAACAATTCATGTATTCCTAAGTATTCATTGGTATGCATTTCTCTTATTATCTTTTGGCATTTTGTTAAAATGCTCTCTATATAAAATGTAGGACTGTGGATAAGCACTAGACATCTCTGAGCCATAATCTCTTCCTGTGTTAGTCAGAATAATAATTGATGCTCAGGAGAATTATTTTAGGTAATATAGTAGGTTCTCAGTAAGTAACAGCTGTTATTAGGAGTTATCATTATTACTAAAGCTAGGAAGAAACTTAAAGATCATCTCATCTTTTTACAAAGAAGACCAGAGCAGTGTTCTCTCTAGGTATATGCAGCTAACTCATAACAGATTGCTGATGGAGAACTCACCAATAATACGTGTATGCTTCTCAATCTTCTCTTTTCCAAAACCGTTATCCCCACTCCACTTCACCAACCAAGAACAGAGCTAATGTTGACTTCCCTACCCATGAGATATGTTTTTTCTCTTTCCTGGGATTTCTTGCTTTCTTTGAATTTTTTTCTATTTTTATTTTATTGTACCTATCTGGTCCACCTGATTGAGATGTGTGTGTGTGTGTGTGTGTGTGTTTATGTGTGTGTGTGTGTGTGTCTTCCTACTCATTTGTCCATGTTATTTTATTTTATTTTATTTTTTTGAGATAGAGTTTCACTCTGTTGTCTGGGCTAGAGTGCCATGGCGGCAGCCTAGTTCAGAGCAACTTCAAACTCCTGCTCAAGCAATCCTTCTGCCTCAGCCTCCCGAGTAGCTGGGACTACAGGCATGAGCCACCATGCCCAGCTAATTTTTTCTATATTTTTAAGTGTCCGATTAATTTCTTTGTATTTTTAGTAGAGATGGGGTCTCGCTCTTGCTCAGGCTGGTTTCGTACTCCTGAGCTCAAACAATCCACCTGCCTCGGCCTCCCAGAGTGCTAGGATTACAGGCGTGAGCCACCGCGCCTGGCCCAATGAACATGGTTTTAAACACGCTATGAAAAGCACTGGCCCCACTCGTAGTGGGCACCCACTCTGTAAACAATGACAGCGTCGAAAGCATAAATTCGCAGGGTTGCTGTAACCAAGCTATGCTGGGGCACTTCGCTTCTTCCCTCCTTCCAAATGAAGGCACTGATAGCTGTGCCGCAGAGCTACATGTTCATGTATTCAGTGTCACGGGAAAATAATGGATCTCTCTGACAACGGTGCTGTCAAAAATTAAAAAGCATATGGAACTTCTAGAAATTAAAAAGTATAAGGTCTTAGGGAGGTTTCCAATTAGGAAGATAAGAAATTAGTAGACAGGGATGAGTTCCTAATAAGCTGCTTGCATGCAGAAAATAGTTCCGTATGCAACTGTGTTTTAATTGTACTAGGAAATTACAAGTCTTGTTTCAAACATGTTGGTAAATTAGATAATTGCCTCCATCTTATTAATTTTTTAAGTGACTCCAGATACTTTAAGGACACTCGTTGTACCTTTCTTTCTGACTCCAGTGAAATATACCACTTCAGAAATTCAATTATTTGTTCCATTTCCAGAAAACAGAGCCGACTTTTTGCCATGTGGATGCGGGCCATTAAGGATTCTCTGCCACATAAAATGGTCCTTCTGGGTTGCCTTAAATTGGGTGGCCACTGGTTTTGCTGGCAGGCTCACTAAGAAATAGTGGCCCTGATGACATAGTTGGTATCTCTTTCCCTCCATGTCTCTATGGCAGACATGATTTGATTTACTTTCAGAAGCACAGTGGTAGCTCAGGAAGGGATGGAAGAGAACACAAGAGCCTGGACTTGAGATATTAAAGCTCAGCCTCTAGGTGCGCCCTGGCCACTCTCACCCCTGGGGCCTCTCTTGGCTCTGACCTGGTACAGCTCTCATCCTCTCAGTCCTCTCTCTGTCTCCACAGCCTCTTCCTCCCGCAGCTCTCCTCACCTGGATCCACCCTCATTGGGCAGGAAGGGTGTCCATTCCTAGCCCAGTCTGTCCAACTTCTTATGTCTCTCAGGTTTTGATGTGGGGCCTCCCAGCCTCCCACCTCCCAGCCCACAGAGAAGAAAGTAACATCTGTATGGCACCCTGGGACAACCCAAAGAGGCTGTGTGGTATCAGAGGGTAGCGGCAGCAGGTGCTCTGCTCTAAGAGCAACTAAAACATTGAAAAGAATCCTAATAGCGGTTAAAAAAAATTCCCAGCATATGTGTCAATGCATAAACCACAGCTGAGGAGTCCATGCAATCAGCCCTGTAGAGCAAGGGTCAGCAAACTTTGCCTGTAAAGGGTCAAATACTGGATATTTTAGACTTTGCAAGCCACAAGGTCTCTGGCACAACTGCTCAACTCTGCCATTGTGTAGCATAAACAGCCACAGAAGTGTGGCTATGTTCCAATAAAGCTTTATTTATAAAAACTGGTAGAGGGCCGGATTTGGCCCATAGATCATAGCTGGCAGAGCCCTGCCCTAGAGACTTGTTGGGAGGCCAAGCGCATTTTGCAGTGATGTGTCTTCCTGTCTGGGCCCTCCCCCCACTCAGTGGGGGTTTCTTGCACTGGACAGGTGCCCAGTATCCTCACACTCTCTCCCCTGCTGCTTTCATGGAAGGACCTGACAGACTCAATCCCCCTGGGATGAGGATAAATGGATTATATTTACATTGAAATCAATCAAAACCTGAGGTCAGTGGCTTTTAGCCCTGGATGCTCACTGATAGCCCCTGGGGGCCTTTAAAACATCCTGATGCCTGGTCCCACTCCAGAGACTCTGATGCATTTGGTCAGGGTGCAGACCGGGCATGAGAGATGTTAAAAGCTCCCCAGGTGAGACTAAAGGGTGGTCAAGCTGAGAACCGCTGTCTTAGACCAAAAGGGAAAAAAACAAAACAAAACTGAGTAGTAGTGTTTTGGCAATAAGCAAGCCGTGGAGGCAGTTTTTTTTTTTTTTTTTTTTTTAAATCTTGTGGGTGGGGAAGGGCAGAAACATGTCCAGAACCCTTGAAACCATACCACACAGGACAGCCTTGGCCAGCCTCGGCCCAGGCTGGCACTGTGTAGATTTCACCATGCTCTGGCTAGATCCAAAAACACACTTCATCTTTATTTCCTCTTGACATCTACTATGGCTCCCTCCTGGCAATACCTGTTCTATTGGTTAATCATCGAAAAAGCACCTAAGGGCCTAATATTCAATCAGTTGATCAATCAATCAATCCTCAAATAAAAGTTGACCAGTTGCTGCCAATCCTTAGCGAGGATTGTAAGCTATCAAGGGAGCCAAGGTGAGCACAGATGAAATGAATGATGGGCCTAGCCACGTTCACTACATGCTGTAAGGCAGTGGTTCCCACACTTTACTGCTCAGTATAATCAACCACCTGGGGAGATTTTAAAAATCCCAGTGTCTGGGTCATGGTCCATGCCAATAAAATCAGAATGTCTCGGGGTGGAAGACTGGCATTGGTCTCTTTTAAAACCCCCCCACATGATTCCAATGTGCAGCAAAATTTGGGAACCGCCGTCACAGGTTCTGCTACTCAAAGTGTGGTCCGCGGACCAGCAGCATCAGCACCACCTGGGAGCCAGTTAGAGACGGAGACGCCCAGGCGTCCCCCAGGCCTACTGAATCAGAATCTGCATGTTTACTAGATCTGCAAGCTGTCTGTGTGCACGTTAAGGTCTGAGAAGTGATGAGGTAGGGTACCATGCATGCTCTGAGAAAGGAAGATTCTAGAATGTCCCAGAAGAGTAGTCAGGGAACACTACTTAGAAAAGGGAGGCAAGGGGAGGTTCTGAGGGATGGAAGAGTTAGAGGCAGGGAGGGCACTTAAGGCAAGGTCTGGAGGCAAGAAGGAAACTGGTCTTCATGTGTTGTGAGCCAGAAACAGGAACAAAGGGTCTATGAGAATTTTTTACAAAAGTAAAAATTTAAATCACATGTAGTCACATGATTAACACGCAAGCTGAAGTTTCTGAAAAGGATAAAATGACAGAAAAATAGGGTTGTCCTGGAAAATGTGGGGCGACAATTAGGAGGCGGTGGAGGATAAGAATGGACGGGGAAGTGGAGAAAGATTCCAGGGATCAGACTGTCTCACAGCCAGTGGAGAGCTGTGTGCTGCCACTGGAGTCCGGGAGGGACACGATGACAGAGGGGAGATTGCGAAGGAGTGTGGACAATTTCTTCGAGGAGGACAGACTAGCAGGAGAAGCAGCAGTGGGTCTTCCCATAACCCAGGCCTGGGGCCTCACGCAGCTGTGCCAAGGTGGAGGAAGAAACATTAAGAAAGACCTTTCCGGAGGGAACTGATGATATACAGTGTGGGTGGCAAAGAGTCACTGAGCATCCATAGGTTTCAAGTCTGGGACGCTTGGCTCCATAACTGACAAGAAGGAAATCCAGAATCTCAAGTGTAGTTAGAATAAACTCTTTTGGTAATGACCCCTGAAACGTTTTCTATGGGAAAACACAAAGGTCTTTAGTGAACGTGACCCCCGAAGGGAAGGAGAGAGGAAAAACCAAGCTGTACGCAAGCCCTGGGATTGTCTGCAGCACTCCTGGGCCACAAACACCCAGAGCGGCCCTTGAGCACAATCCCTTTGTTTGCAGACCTCTGGAAGTCAAGCTGATTCCCAGTTGAGTTGGAAACGCCGGGAGACTTTTCCCATAGAGCAGGAGACTGAAACAATAACAGCAGAATGGACGTTACCACAATTGTTTCCACTGAGGTTATTTTGGGGGAGTTTAGGAAGATTGTCTATTCCAAGACATTTCCTTCACCCGATTCCTTTTATAAAAATGCAGAGAAGCAGCCAGTGTCGCCACCTATACGCCTGCCCTGCTCGCAAGCACGTGCGCAGTGCTCCACGGTGAGCAGCGCCCCAAGGGTCCCAGAGCTGCCACGTGCAATACATGTTTACTGCTGTGCTCATAGAAGCCCTTGGATTTGCCTGGTACCTTACAGTTTTCAAAGCACTTTCTCAATTAGCATCTTGCTTGATTCTCACAGCAGCCTTCTGGGGCAGTGGTTTGCAGTGGGTAGACTTTATTTTCCCCATCCTAGCTATGAGGAAACAGAGAAGTAAAGGCACTTGCTTGGAAGCGCAGGGCACACCCCTGTTGTCCTGGCTCCTAGAGGCTGCCCTTTGGTCCAGTGCGTGTCGTGGGGTGTGCCAGGGCCGCAGTGTGTTCACACGCTATTCGTGGTCTACTTACTGCAGCCAATGTCTGTGCCAGGTGAAGACGGCAGCCTGGCCCTTCCATATTCTGGGCCCCACAACTAGTCCAGTGTGCTGTGATGTGGGGTGCAAGAGGGGAAAACGTGGGATCCAAGGCTGGGAAGAGAAGCAGGGGCTGGCTCGGGGCAGCCGTGCATGACAGGTGCTTGGTTCTACATGTGGCTGGAGGCAAGGACAGGCCTCCGCAAATCAGTCAACTTAGCTAGACTTGTGTACTCGGCAGACCATGCTGGAGGCAGCACGAAGGATGGGTTTAGGGAATCCATTGAAACCAAACAGACGGCAGGCTGGTTGGGAGGCGATCACAACAGCCAAGAAACAAGGAGGGCTAACATAGGAGCTAGGAAAGCTAGGAAGGAGGGGAGTCCATGAACATTTAAGGATAAAACTGACAGGTTCTGGTAAAGGACGAGGCGGGGTGGGGGAGGGGGGCAAGGGGAAGATAGGGCATCCCCTGTGAGAAGTACAACGGCAAACTAGACTCAGTCCCTGCTCTGCGGAACCCTGCATTCTTATATGAACAGGAGGGATGGAAAAGAAATGAGTATTCCACAACGCTGGTGTGATTTATTTCAGGAAGACAGAGGCCACTGCACTAATGTTTTGTAAGTTTGGATCCAGTCCTGGCTAACCCCTTATTTTTCTTGCACAAAGGCGAAGTGGAACAAACCCTGAATACTTTACGGCAGAGGGTCTCGGCCCTGGGTGCATGTTAGAGTCGCCCAGGGAGCTTTAGGAGGGACCCGTGCCCAGGACTCACCGCGCAGAGATTCTGACTTAATTGTCTGTGGTAGGGCAAGGGATCAGGCATTTTGGTAAGAGCCTCCCACGAGTTCTTGAAATCGTCTTTTCAGCTCTGCAGGCAGCGCTGCTGTCTCTCACCACGCTTACGGCAGGGGTGAAAGAAGAGGTTCTTCCTGGTCACTAACTTTCGATTCTCTGAATCACCCTGAGGTCTGGGGTTGTCTCTCCTTGTAGCACAGAGAGGTTCCCCAATAGCCTGGCAAGCTTCCCCCTGGCCTCTGGCTCCCCACCCCTGGGTTCGGCTTCACTGAGCTTCCATCTTCAGCCAATCAGGTGTGCTCCTGCAGGGCACGGCCAGCTCCCAGTGCCGCTGCTCTTTGGGGTGTCCTCAGATGACCTCAGTGAAGGGGGGCAATGGGTTTCCTTGACCACACCACACGCCAGCCTGCTGGAACAATGTCCCTCTTCTTGCCGCCAGGAAGAGCCACATAAAGGAACATCTTCTCTTTTCTTGCCAAGCAAATATTTCTGCTTTGACCTGGAGGGTACGCTTTGAAGCAAAATAATAACGCAGAGGGCATGGAGCTGCTCTGGAGGTCACAGGAACTAGAATGAACTGTTCCCAACATTTGTAACATGTTCGGAAAATGCCTTCGCAGGTTCTTTGGGTTTATTTTGGGTGTGTGTGTGTGTGTGTGTGTGTGTGTGTTGGGAGGGGTGGAAGAGGGACAACTGCCCCTCGAGAGGGCAGCCCATGACCAGCCTTGGCTGGGCTGGGTGGGATTTCGGGGCCATGGCTATGAAGATGCTGTCCCAGGCTGTCTGCTTCTTACGGCCAACTCTGCTGAGGGTCTTTGCATAAATTCCTTAAAGTGAGTCACATACTACTACTTGCATATTATTAATAAATACGATTATGTTTCCTTAAAAAGAATCTATCTGCTGAGTGGATCACATTGACCAAATCAAGTGAGGTGATCTGCTAGGGTCAGTGTTCTGAAGAACTTTGGGAATGCGGCTGCTCCTTTTCTTCTCTGTTAATCACCTTTTTGCTTAGCCCCTCCAGGATGCGGGAGTTTCTCTCTCCTGCGTATGGTGACCTCTGGCTCAAGACAGCCTCACGAATTCAGCTCGTCTCCCTGGAAGTCGGAGCGCAGAAGCTCCGCGCTCAGAGCAGGGGCTTTAGTGTTGTAAAGTGAAAGGAGCCGACGAGACAGTCTAGAAGGTTCCACTTCGCGACCTCACCACTCTTTCCTCCCTAAGAAACAGAAGGGGGACCTTGCCTTCTTGGCTGCCAGACGCTACCCTCGCAGGGAGGGTTCTCTTTAGCTGGAAGTGTTCTAAACTCAAAGTCTGGCCTCCTAGAAAATGAACTGGCGACCTAGGTATTCAGCTCAAGCTTGGCATGTGAAATCTGTGTGACTGAAGAACAGGCTGCTGCTCACACGTGCTCTGCACAACCCCGAGAGCTGGCTCTCACCTCTGCTATCATAGCTTTGAATGGTTTTTATGACAATTGGAGGCCGAGGCACCTCTTTCGAATTTGCACAGTCATCATATTGGCTAGCGGCGGGGCTGGTCCCTGGGCTAAAACACTTCCACAAAAGCCTTCTCCGGGGGCCAAAAAGGGACTCCCAGGCCTGACAGAGAGCATGCAGAACAGAGACCAATGAGACGACACGAAACAACTGCCAACACGGGGCGTCCAGATGATGTGGCAGAAAATTCCTCTCCTCCGTGGCGATTCTGAAGGCCCCGGCGATTTCCGCATCTCTCTCGACGGCCCTTCATGTCTCTGTGTCCTGGACGTGGCAGGACTGAGGCACAGGCCCCGGGAGCCCTGGCTTGGGGTCAGAGCTGCCGTTAGCAGCATATGTGGCCTTGCTGTTCTGGTCCGCGAGGAGGGAGGTGTGCAGAGACAGAGAGGCAGCTCTGATTATCATTTCCTTTCCTTTTTTTCCTCTTTTTTTTTTTTTTCTAATTTCCTTTCTACAGAACATTTTATGTGCAGACACTTTAGCGATGAAATCTTTTCAAAGACACCTACTTGATGCCGATCCCTAGGAAATTCTAGAACAAATTATTAAACAGATGTCCTGTGAGCCTTATACAAGGACCAATCATTCAGATTCGTATAAAGGAAACGGCACCATGTGTGGGAAGAGCAGCAACCTGGGGGCCCTGGGCCCCAGATCTGTGGCGGAGTTAGCTGCGTAGGTTTGGTTTCCCTGTTCAGAATGATGTGTTAGGGAGGTTTAGAGCGTGGACTAGGTGGTCTCCAAGGTGCCATGCACAGGGGGACAGTTCATCTGTTTGCCCCGTCACCCAGCTCTGGCCGCGTCTCCAGTGTCCTCCCCGGCTGGTCCAGGTACCCATTCCTGAGCCTGCCCCTCTCTGACCTTCTCCCCTCCAGCAGCCCCATCCCAGGTACACCCCAGCCTTATCCGCCACATCAGGGCCCGAGGTGACAACACATCAGGAAGACGAATCCTGGTCAGAGATCAGCTGGAAATGGAGCTCTTCCAGGCCACGAGGATGTATCCAGAGTCCTTGCCCTTCGGGGCTTTGTGTTCCCAAGACTAGGAGCAGCTGACAGAGCTGCGCTCGGACTGGCCCTCCGTCAGCCACACACAGCTCTCGGTTGCCCCCCCAATCACCAGGGTGCAACGTGCTACGCTAGATACACTGCCCTGCCTGCCCTAAAGAGTACGCTGCTTACTTAAACCTTTCCAGAAATGAGCAGGAACTCCCAAGCAAGGAGATTAAAGCTACCAGAAGTTCTACACAAGTGGTTTTCAGGAATTGCAGAATGTGTGGATTGTTGAAATGTGAACTGGCAAAAGGCAGGGACAGCTTGTACTTTACATGAGGCCTTCTGGGGCCGGCCAGCTACCGGGGATGGGGTGGGGGTCACAGTTCTCAGTTACACCGAAGGGGAAAGGCTCAGGCGGCTACAGAGCAGGAGAGGTCAGCCAGGACCCAGGGCCCTGCAAGTTTTCAGGGGCAATTTTAAGAGGCTGCTTTGATCGTCCTCACACACAGTCGGCTCACACATTTGCTCTGGCATTTTAGCAACTATTCTCCAGTCCTGTGATTTACTGACGCCAGCCGTGTGCCCAGAGTTGTCTCAGATGAGGTGCCGGACAAGAGCCCTGCTCTCAGGGGCCTGGGGACTTGCTGAGGAAGAGTGTTTCCCACCGGAAAGGGTCAAGTACAAAGCTAGGCAGGGTGTGGCTGGAATCCAGAGCGGGAGGACAATAGAGCCTTATCCTTGGGTCTCACAGCACTTGTGCCCTGGCGACTCCCGTGTGGGGTCCGAATCTCTGTGAGGTCTAAAGCCAAGCAGAGATTTTCCCATCTCAGACAGATGGCTGGGGGCTCTCTCTCTGCTCATGCGCACATCTCCTGGCTGGTAAAGCTGGTGTGTGTGTGTGTGTGTGTGTGTGTGTGTGTGTGTGTGTGAGATCCCTCCTAGAACTCTCTGAACAACAACAAAGAAGAGAACCTATTTATTGGCTTTCAGGTATATCCTGCTGCCCCCTTTATACTCTAGCCCCAGTGACAACGTGTCCAGGACTTCAGCCACATGCCAGTCCTCCGGCCTGGGCTCCGAGGACAGATCACTTTATTCCCAACTCCCACATGAAACCATCCGCTCCAGTTGCTCCTCCTGACAAGCACGCTGAGCTCAATCTCACAACGCTCTTCCCGTTTCCCTACTTACTTAAATCCAACCAAATTAGACCTCTGACTTGCCACGGTTGACCACGTGCATTTATTTCAATTCCCTCGTCTCCCATGAATAAAAAAAAGTTGTAAACACACAAAAGCACAGAGATCAAGAAAAGAGATTTCAACAAACTTTGGGAAGACAGAAAGTGAATGGGAGAAGAGCAGAGCGGGGACAGGAGCAACTGAGTTGTCTGTAGAGAGGAATACTGATGAGAAATGCACTGACCGAGACTGCAAACCTCCCGAGCTCAGAGCTTGGAGGCCCCAAGTGCCAGGAAAGGCAGGGCTCAGGTGTTGGAGGAAACAACAGAACCAGACTGAAGTCTGAATATGAGACCCCCTGCGTCCCCTTCCCCACCCCACACAGCCATACGACACCCTTCACTCCCTGACCCCAGGCAAAAGGTTCGAGGTTCACTTCTGGAGAAGCCTGGGGGCCCAGGTACTCAGGGAGTGGGAGAGGAGAGGGTCGAAAGCACAGGAGAACTCAGCAGCAATGAACCTGATCTCAGTTTCTAAGAACCATTCATTAAAAAAGCACTAGGAATCCTTGGATAATGGTGGATTCCAGGTCTGGGGCAGAGAAAGTACCAGATAAGCCCAGAACAACTTCTTGTGCCAGAAAGTTGGGAAGTGCTCAAAGAATAATGAGGATACTTTAGAAATACACAGAAGCCCATCTGAAGGGACTTCTACTGGGACAATTTGAGCATCAAAAGAAATAACAATAGTAATGGATTATAACCCTTAGAATAAATTTAAAAATCTATGAGCCAACACATAGATAGACAAAAGATATATAAACAAAAACAGGAGAAGGGAAAGATCTTTATAGCAGAAAGCCAACTAATAAATGTAGATGAAATTTTTTAAAATCACCATTTGCCGACCAGCATGATGATATTTCAGGCAAGAATAATCAATGAATGCTAAAACTTGTGGGTAAAAGTATTATCAGAAACAGTATACGTACATAGTCTCAACTTGTCTCCTTGCAGGACATTTATTAATCACAAAGAGAAAAATAGTAACTCTACAGTGGTGAGGCCTAGAAACTACTAACTTAACCGGACAGTCAAAGCTACAACATCCGATCAGCGTGCCTGTCCATAGGATGTCCCGAGAAGGACCCAGCATCTCTTCTGCAGTTTTCCTTTCCCAAGTGCTTAAATTTAATCATGAAGAAACATCAAACAAACCCACATGGAAGGACATTCTAGAGAATAACTGGCCTGTACCGTTCAAAATGTCAAAGTCATAAAAGACGAAGAAAGATTGAGGAGACAAAAAGATATGACTACAAACAAAGTGTGACCTTGTACTAGGTTCTAAACCAGAAAAAAAAAACCCCACAAAAACTCTTTCTTTAGCTATAAAAGACGTTAGCAGGACAACTGACAAAATTAAGTAAGGTATAGATATTAATAATAAGATAGTACGCTATCAATGTTAATTTCCTGATTTTTGATAATTAGACTGTGTGTATGGAAGAAAATGTCCCTGTCGTCAGGAAAACAAGCTGAAGTATTTAGGGGGAAAGGGGCGCCATGTCTGCAACTTAAAGTTGCAGCCTTAAGAAAAAAATAAGAAAATTAGAGCGGGAGCATGACAAAGCAGGTACGGTGACCTGTTAACACTTGGGGACACCAGGGGAAGGGCAGACAGGAATTCTTTGTGGGTTCCTTTGCAACTTTTCCGTAAGTCTGAGTTTTTCAAAAGAAAAAGAAAAGGAAAGTCAGATTCAGGATTGAAGTAGAAATCTCACTAAAAATTTAACTAAAATTTGACATATCACGAGGAGGTCTAAAAGAACAAAATTCTTATCTACCATA
Source organism: Avahi laniger (assembly GCA_963575035.1). Taxonomy (NCBI): domain Eukaryota; kingdom Metazoa; phylum Chordata; class Mammalia; order Primates; family Indriidae; genus Avahi; species Avahi laniger. Next base: position 14,816 of record CAUYSK010030756.1, read on the forward strand.
AAGAGAAAGTCAGCAGATATCTAAAGTTGATGCCATTTAGAAAGAACAGTATGAGAATATTATGCTGGATATTAGAAATATTAGATATCAGATATCTATATTACAAATAGGGTGATAGCACCGGGAAAAAAATAGTGGAAAAAAGTAAAAGTATATAGTTGCTCTGAGAAACGGAACTGGGAGCTGAGGAAGAATGGGGCCAAACGCTGCTGTTCTCTGTTATAAGCCTTTCAGTATTATTGAATTTTTATAAACTATGTATATTATTTTGGAGAAAATGGGTAGATGGTCTTTGGGGCCCCCTGCCCATGGAGGAATGAAGTCTCCCAGCCCAACCCTTCCTTTCCCTCTCTGAATCCCACCTGTGCCAACAGCACCACATTGTACAAACGTGTTGGGGATAACCGTGATTCTATTAGAGTCAGAATGGACGTGGGGGAAGTGGCTATTGAGGTTATTTGCTCCCACACAGTCACTTTGGTGGCAATGCCACCAAGCCACGGTAGCTTCCACCCCGCCTGACACTTTAGCACCTCAATGTAGTGGACCACAGGTCTGTGCCACGGCGGCCACTCAACGTGGAACCTGGGGCTGACAGCCCTGGGCCTCGGAGAGCAACTGGGCCCAGAATCCTCAGAGCTGGTGGCCCACAGTGGCACCGCTCTGGTGGCAGCAGGGGATGAGGCTGCCATTTACCTTTTCCTGGATCCCAGCCAAGCCAGCAGACCTCTGGGAACCAAAAGAGACACATTCCAGGAAACCAGCAGCAAAAAGCGACATTAAATTCCCCATTGGTAATGAGAAAACCCCTGGAGGTCTGTAACCCTGGGGAGTGAGCAGGGCCCAGGTCACTCAAGGCGGAACTTCCTCCTGAACCCTGCGGAGGTTGGAGCCAAAAGGAAAACCGAGGGCCTCTGGAGAACGCAAGAACAGACATAATGCTTTAATAATCGAAGGAGTCTTTCCTCTGGAGCGCCCTAGCAGTGAGGGCGGAGGATGGCAGAGCCCGCACTCCCATCACGGTGGCAGGAAACAACTGCCTGTCCCCAGGCCCCCTGCTCGAAAAGTTTCGACCACTGACCCTCGGAGCAAAAGGCCAGAATCGTTTTCTGGACACAGGCGCCGTCTTTAGCATTTCCAGGGTCTGTTTAGCCAGGTCTGCCCCTGCACGGCTGTTACTATCTATGGTCTATTTAATATCCACTTTATAGACAGAAGTTTGTGTTGCTGTTTTATTCCCAGGTCAGCTACCTCCTGGCACCAAGCGGGCCTCAGGGTCATCGCCTGCCACTGGTAGAGGCTCTGAGCTCGGGGAACAAAGTCCCTTCATCATTAGCCTCCGCCCAACACACCGAGAGGGTTCATCTGCCACACACACGAAGCGGGGTGACACGAGAGGGGTCCACGGTGTTTAGCCCAGGGCTTTACTCCATCTGTGTGGGCTGTCTCCACATCCCCACCCCAGGTGGTGGCTCCGACCACCTGGAAACATGTGGCATCACTGGGGACTCTGCTGGGGTTTCCACCTTGGAGTGGCACGAACGGAATGAGTCTCCCAGGAACCCCAATCCTCAGAGGCTCGCCAGGGTTGTGGGGGTCAGGGGTCCTCTGGGGCATGGCCCATGACAGGAGCGGGCACTAGAGTCTGGGGCACCATGTTGTCCCTGAATCACCCAACTCTTTGCAAATCCATGTCCTGGGTTGTCAAATAGGCCACAATTCTTTGTCTTTCATTTGAGCAAAATAATGGTAAAAAACAACCAACCAAAAATCTCAGCAGCAAATAGAAAAGGACAGGGGAAGGTGATATTGATGGCTCGTTAATTATCGAGAAGTAATTAAAAGCCAGTTGTGGTTGGATGTGGTGGCCTGTAATCAAGCCTGTAATCCTAGCACTTTGAGAGGTGGAGGCTAGAGGATTGCTTGAGGCCAGGTGTTTGAGACCAGCTTGGGCAACATAGTGAGACCCTATCTCTAAAAAAAAATTTTTTTAAATTAGCCAGATGTGGTGGTGCATGCCTGTTGTCCCAGCTACTCAGGAGGCTGAGGCAGGAGGATCGCTTGAGCCCAGGAGTTTGAGGTTGCAGTGAGCTATGATGGCGCCATTGCACTCCAGCCTAGGCAACAGAGCCAGACTCTGTCTCTAAAGAAAAAAAACCCAAAAACACTCAGTTGCTTGCAATTAGGTCAGAAACACACATCAGAATCACATGAAGGGCTTGTTAAGCCACAGATGGCTGGGTCCCTCTCCCTGAGCTTCTGGTTCACTAGAGTGAAGTGGGTCCCAAGAATTTGCATTTCTGGCAAGTTCCCAGATGATACTACTACTGCTGATCTGGGGGCCACACTTTGAGAACCCATCCTAAGAGTGCAAAATGAATAAGATTATACGTTCGGCTGCCAGGAGCCGGTGTGTGTGTTGCGGGGAGGCAAGTACGTGCAGGAAGGACATGCACAGATACCAGTGATGTGGACAGGCAGCCCTGCTCTGTGACTATATTAAGTGCTGGAGGAGCCCAGGGCTGTGGGGCATGGGAAAAATGCATTATCAGGGAGGGCTTCACAGAGGAGGTGACCAATGAGCAAAGTGTTTGAAGAAGTGTGCAGCAGGCAAGCAAGCCAAGTGGGAAGGACACTGAAGGCTCTGTCGCCTACACTGGAGTGCAGTGGCGTCATCATCTCACTGCTGGATCAAGGGCCCGTTAATTAGTCACCAAGGCCAGAGCACAGACAGACTGGGAGTCCCAGGAGAGAAGACTGGAAGGCTGGCCGCATTGGGACAAAGGAAAGTCCAAGGTTTTCCATGGGCCCTGGGAACCAGAGAAGAATTTTAAGCAGGGCAACAAGAAGTTTGATAAATCCTTTACCTTTCTGGCTCTCGGTTTCCTTGTCTGTGTAACAGGGCAGCGGGTAGTTCTAGGTCTACTCCAGCCGTGGCGGGCTAGGAATCACTGGGGGTGAGGGACAGACTGCAAAGCACAGGGACCCAATGGCCACACACAGACACTTGGCCTATTTGGCCATCTGCTGCCCAGAACCCTGGCCCAGCCTGGGAAGCGGAGGCAAGTGACTGGAGGTGTCGCACACATTGCTAATCTCTCCTGGGCCCGACCCCCCCACGTCCCAGGCTGTGCAGAGCCGAGTGGCCTGGGATTGTGCCGTGGCTCACAATGGAAGGAAGAGGGTGTAGGAGGGAGGTCCCTGGGCTGACCCTGGTATTGTTCTTGGGCCAGAAGAAAGCTTCCTCCTGCCCGGCCGATGCAATGCTAGAAAAACGCCGTGCAGCCAGTGAGAGTCAGCGCGTCCTGGGGGGGCCGCCTGCCGGGGGCCAGCCTGGGAGCCGGGGCTCATTCACAAATGCCTGCTGGAGAGCACGTAGCCTGTCGGCCCCCATCCCCCGCCGCTCCCAGTGGCAGAAGCTGGGGTAAACGAAAATAACCCGGCTTCTCCGCCCCCAAACTCACCGCTGCCAGGAAGAAGGAGACCAGAAACGGCGCACTGGCTAATAAAGGAATAATGGACGCTTCACACCCACGGCAACACCTTCCTCTTCCCCCCAGCCTCGGCGGCTCCTTCCACTGGCAGAGGACAGAGCAGGGAACGAGCTGGCCCAGCGCGCAACCTTGTTCAAGCAGGGCTGGCCCAAGTCGCCAGGGGCATCACCAAATCGGCCAGGGAGGGGGCAGGAGTAAGCCGCCCCTGGAAACCGCTGCAGGACAGGGACAGTGAGGCTGTGGCCATGTGACCCTGCTCATCCCGGGCCTGCTCTCAGCACTGTGCATGCTGCTGGCATCCTCCTCCCAAGCCCGAGCTCACTCCCCTCGCAGGGCCGGGCTGGGCCGCTCTTCGTCTCTGTGACATGGTCTTGGAAGAGGCTGTCCTCAGTCTGGCCTCACTCAAGCTTTCTGTCCCCCAAGCACCCCTTGCCCCATGCTGGCCTCAAGCCCTCTGGCACTCAGCAGGGGGTTCTGGGTATAGTCTGGCCCAAAGTAGGGTATGGACCAGATGACCTCTCCCCTGGGGACAAGTCCTATTTTTTTAGGGACACCGGCCTGTCCCTAACAAAGTAACTTCTTTGTTACTTCTTCCCCGGACACTGGAGGGAGACCCTGGGAACTCCCCGTGAGTCTCTAGGACAAGACCAAGGATTGGTCAGGCCTGGCCCTCGGCTTCCTGGGTGTCCCTGCCACCGAGCACTTCCCTGCTAAGAACATTCCACTGAGTCCCTATCTGGTCAAGTCCCAAAACCTCCAGGGCCTCCACCAGCAGCTCTTGCTACTTACGGAAATGGCTCTTGAGGACTCTTGGACTCCCCTATTCTCAGCAGCCTCCTTTCCTTCTGAACCCCTGCTTGCTCCCTTCCCCATCCCTCAATACCATACTTCTCTTTGTCTCGTAGACCCACCTCCTGGCCACCCCCAAGGACTAGGTCAAGGTGTATCTCCTCCAGGAAGCACACACACACGGAGAGGCACAAAAAACTGAAGAATCCCGAAACTGGCCTAGAATCAAGCCCCTAGAGAGCCAAGATACCTCTAACTTCTGCATGGAGGAGGTAAAATTTGAACAGGGCCATGAAAGAGGGGGAAGATTGGGACAAGGAAGAGGGAAGGACACACGAGGAGAGAGGAACGTGGTGAACGGAGACAGCCTTCTCCGTCTAAAGTCGACGGCAGACAGGCAGTTACTCCTCAGGTCTTGGGCTCAGAGAGAGGGGAATCCAACAGAATCTCTGCGCCCCACTCCCACCCCCCAAAAACCCACAGAAGGAACTACTGAGCTGCTCCCGAACACAGCTCTGTGTCTGCTTCTAGTTGCCACTCGGCCACATCACTCTGCAGAGTGTTTTCCAGGTTTACCAATGACTGTCACTACACGGCCTGGCTTATATTACTATTTGATCCTTAGCACAGCCTTGCAATGTTGAACAGGTATAGTATCCCCACTTTGCAGCTGGAGAAATGGAAGCTGGAAGAGAATTATTTCGGATGAATGACCCAGTGTTCTGTTTGTGACGGTGAAAGGCTCTTGGATGACTAAAGTAAATGAATTTCAGGATTTTTGCCACCTGTTTTAACTCTCAGGGTTTTCCCCTGTTTACATTCTAGATCAGCGTTTGGCAAACGTTTTCTGTAAAGGGCCAGCTAGTAAGTATTTTAGGCTTTGCAGGCGATGGGGGTCCACGCGGCAACTACTCCACTCTGTAGTTGCAGCGAGCAAATGAACGTGCGCGGCTGTGTTCTGATAAAACCGCATTTGCGAAAACGGGCAGGAGGGCTGCTCTTATCTGTGGACCGAAGTTTGCCAATCCCCTGTCTAAGATCCTAGCGGTGTTCTGAATCATCGAGGGTGTCTCACAGCGGAGTCCGACTTTCCTGGACCCCTTGGAGCCCCCGCCACCCAGCCCAGAAAGCGCTTGCTGCCTCCAACCCCAGCTCCCCGCACTCGGCCCCTCGGGGAGGTGGGCAGGGGAAGCCCCCTGTGGGAACCCCGGCCCGACTCAGCCTGTCACCTCTTCCCGATGAACTTTTCTGGTTTTCACCAACAAAAGTCTTCACCCTCCAAATAATCATTTCTTTAAAAAAGACTCACAGACAACAAAAATAAAAATAGCCTCGCCTCGCGGAGCACGTTGCCCGTTCCCAGCAGACCCTGCTACCTGGAGGCCTCAGACAGGAAACCAGGGACTGAAGAACTTCTGGTCTCCCGTATTGTACGGGCGCCTATTTTTGTCCTCAGGGAGGAAGCACTGGGGGTGAGAGGTGGCCAGAGGGGCAGAGGGGCTCCCTAGGTAAGCGCCCTCCTCGCTGGCTGCTGCAGCTCTTGGGTCAGGAGGGATGGGGAGGCCACTGGGAATCTGTCTGATTTTAAAAGAAGTAAAAATCGTATTTCTTCCTCTTTCCAACCTGTCAGCAGGGGCTTTTCTTTCTTTCTTTCTTTTTTTTTTTTCCTTCCCCGTTCCATTTCTATTGCCCTCAGCAGTAGAGAGGAAAAAAAGACATCCACTTTCTTGTTCTTGCTTAATAAGGAAATGACATTCACCCCTAACTTGCCGTACGTGACTACCGTCACCTACAATTAGAAAATGGTTTTCCCGCCCCTCTTCCTCCTCACGATCGCTCCTCACAAAGGGGTGTCAGAGGGGTCAGGCTGCCTGAATCTTAATCCCTGCTCCCCCATTTATAAACTGTGATTTGGTCTCATTTCTCCGATCTGAAACATGATAATAGGATAAACACTTCACAAGGTGGTTAGGAGAATTCAGAGGTGGCACGTGCAGGGATGTCGCTTAGACAGTGCTCAGTTAATATCAGCCGCTGGGATGGAGGCGTGAGTTTTGGACGGGGGCACCGGGTGAGAGTTCCTCTGGGACAGGAGCGAGTCGGAGCCAACTGTCATTCCACCGGTGCTTAATGAGTCCCTGGATGTGCCCAAGTGGAACTACGCTCTGGTGGGAGAGCAGGGACACAAAGTAGGGTGTGTGGTGGGATGGCCAAGACTCAGGTGGGGAGGGGCTGGGAGCTCGAGGACGCAGTGATCAAGAGGCCTTACTGAGAAGGTGACACCTGACCAAAGACATCGAGTCTGTGAACCGCGGCCAATAACTGTATGCGCACCGTGGGACGACGACAGGGCAAGATAAGAAAAAGCAGGTACCTTCACAGTTCCTGGAACCCGGAAAGCACCCTGCGGATGCTCACTAGTGTGACTGTGGGTGCGTTATGCTCTCTGTCGGATTCTCAATAAGGCATTTAGAGGACCATGTCCCCATCCATGGGAGGGGTGCCCGGCCCCTGTGTTTCAACTCAGTCCATCATGGCTAAGACAATGGCTGGTCCATGGAGAGCTGCCCCGTCAGCACTGGTGGCCTGAATGAATGAAGTCAGGCCGCACCTCCCACGGGACCGTGAGGAGGCAAGAAGCAGCGCTTGGGGAAGGGGACAAGGCCTGGGGGTGCGAGGTGGGGCTCTGTCCTCACTCCACTATGTTCCTGATGTCTGGATATTTTAACGATCCTTATGACTTTGGGTTAGCATATCCCGGAAGTTTCCAGAAGTCTTGGCAACAGAGCTGACACAGCTCTAGGGAACATAGTCACTCCTTCCCATCTGGAGATGGGAACCCGGCTACAGCGCCGGGCGGCCCTGCCCAGCCCCACTACCGAGCAGCAACAGCGCCGCCTGCTGGAGGAGCGAGGCCCTTCCTGCAACTGCGCCACTTTGACTCCTCTGAGCACTGGAGTCGCGGAGACCTCGGTATCACTTCGAGGGGCAGTGATTTTCAGTTTGGAAGCCCATTTGTCCCTCAGAGTTCTTTGGGGAGGTATTTTTTTGAGGGGGTTTAAGTCTCACTCTGTCCTTGTCTAGGCCAAGCAGAGGAACCACGTGCTCAACCCAAGTCTCCTGCCCCTTCCGTTAGCTGTCCCCGTCCTTGCTCTGGGGCCCTTGTGAAGACCTGCCTTGGACACACGTGCATCAGGCCAGAAAGCCACTTCCTTTCCCCGGGGCTCCAGGGACCCTCGGTGGGGAGTGCTCTGGGCACGTCTGAGAGGCCAGAAAGCCCACTTGCCCTGGCCATGCCGGCTTCACAAGGGGGGCTACAAATCACGGACCCCACAAAGGTCAGCAACGAGGGTCTCAGGGGCCGACCGTTCCAAGTCAGAGTGAGCTAGAGATCACCTGCCAACGGGGACAGAAGCTGGTCTCAAAATTGTGTAGCAGAAGAAAATAAAAAGAGAAGTCAGTTGGGCTGTGTAGTTCCAGGAGACATGTTTGTCTGACGGAAAATTTGAGGAAAATGATCAAAATATGTCCTTCTAGAAAGCCTTGGGCAGGACACTAGGTAATTGGATAATTCAACAAACGATGTCTTTCACCTGGGGTCTTGTCTAGACCACAGAAGCACCCAGGGCCGCAGGTGGCATAGGGGGTGTTCCTCCGGACCCTGAGGCCCCTGCGCCCGGGAGCAGGAGGGAATCTAAGGGTCACTTGGGGACCATCTAGGGAGCGGAGGGACGACACGCCCATTAGACATCTTTCTAATGCTGGTCGTGCTGTGCGGGCTGTGGCGCGTGTGGGGAGAGGCCGAGCCACAGACGCTGAGGAGAAACTGCTCAAGTTACACCTGGGGAGACGGAGCCCTGGGGGTGGGGGCTGTCTCAGATCAGAGCTGAGGCCAAGACCTGGTAGGACTCCAGTGCCCTGCCTGCACGCTGAACCCGGTCAAGTTGAACCCGGCTTGGATTACGGAGCTCCATCCTTCCCCCTTTGCACGGCCTGCCAGCCCATCCTTCCAAGGGCAGAAGCCGCCACGTGTCACTTCCCCAACCCCACACCAGTGAGTGTCTCCCCTGAAGGCGACACTCTGTGCGGCCGCCCTCCTGGAAGTCGCTGCTCCCAGGGATCCGCAGGGAAGGGAGGGCTCTGGAGGAAGAGCAGCCTCTGCACAGCAGGGAATGTTCTGGCCACAGAGGTGCTTCCTTACTCCTCATCCTCTCCCTTGTTGTGAGGAGGAAAGGCCTTGGCATTGACCGGGGTCATTTTCAGGACAAGCTGCACACTGAGTGCTGACAAGGAGGCGGGGTCAGGGAAGACACCTCTGGCGGCTGGCGCGGGGGGCCAGGGGACTTCCCACAGGAAAGGGCCCACGAGCCTGCAGAGCGGTGCGCTGGTGCCCTCTAGCGGGAGCACATCGCCATGCAGCCATCTGTCCTGGCCCAGCCTCAACGTCAGGGTCCGTGACCCTGGGGCGGCTCTCAGAGCAGGATTGCGATGACTGGCCTGCCCACATCACCGCAGACACCGCAGGCCGGCCAAACCCCCTCCACTCATGGAGGTTCACGACAGAGATACCAAAAGTGCAGGCGGGACACCAGGCCCAAGGATGGCATTGGGGTTCCCCCAGAATTCCAGTCTGAGCCCGAGTGGGTCTCAGCTTCCGCCCCACCCTATGGCTTCACCACTCAGAGCCATGACTAAACCCTGAACCCATGTCACTGTGCTCAGAGCCTGATGCTGTCCTCCCTGAGCAGAGCTCTTGGGGAGCAATGCCAGCCTCGACTCACCTGAGACGGCGTGTTTGGGGACACCATGAAACCTGGCTGCGGGCCACCCCCCGCCCCAGCACACCTGTCCTCTCCCTGCAGCCAACACCGCGGGAGACAGACCTTGGGACAGTCAGCATCACCATCAGCCCTTATGACCTGACTAAATGCCTGTTATTCGTGCAGAGCCATTCCTGGCAGTAGGGGTGAGCCCTGGACGTGGACACCGACTGCCTGCACTGCTGCCCCAAGTCCTTGGCCCAGTGGTGGGGGGTCCCTGAGATTAGCGCTGCAGTGAGACTCACCCCCTGGATTCATTGCCCACTGTGGAAATACAGCCAAGCTTTGTCTGGAGAAGCTGGCCAGGCACCGAGGTGTCAGCATCTGAACCCGAACTGAGGCACCTACTCTGGGGACCACTGTGGCATGTGCCCCACATTTGACTCCTGGGGAGAGTTAAGCTAGCACTCCTGGGAGATCTACAATAGGCACTAAGTCTGGGGGCCACTGGGGCCCTCTGCTTTGTCCTCAGCCACTCATTCAAGCCCCAGACTACAGTGACTGCAGCAGCACTGGGGAGCAAGGTGGGGTGCGCAGGGAGAGGACCCAGACTTCACCCTACAGGGACTCTGACCTGGGCAAGGTGCCAGTGTTTGCTCGGACATTTACAGCGTCACTGTTGCAGGACTGTAAACCACGTGCATGTCTCATTTCCTCTACTAGACTGTGCCTCTCCTAGGGAACTGTATCTTAGGCGATTCTTTCTCTCTCTAAAAGGCTAGAGCTAAGGCCTTGCCCATGAAGATGAGTTAAATGAGCAAGCTGGGCAAGAAGACTCCGCGGAGGCATGTGCTGCTCAGTGAACAGCCGAGAGCTCCCACCCGCCAGCCCTTTGCAGCCGGGTGGGGCCATACGACTAGTTCTGTCCAATGGGCTATGAGTAACAGTGACACTTCTGAGCCAAAGCATATAAGACCCAGAGCATGACCCTCCAGCTCTCTCTGCTCCTGCCAGGGCCACCTGGATGCCATGGGTTGAGATGGCAGGGCCACAGAATGGAATCCAATGAACCGTGAGTCCCCGAGGAGCTGCCCTGGAGACAGCTGGGCCCTCAGTAGAATTTCAGGAAGCTAGAAATAAAATTCTGTGCATGAAGCCACTGAGATTTTGGAGTGTGTTAAGTATCATGTCACGGTCTATACGATCCTAATACAGGAGATGATGGAAAAACCCTGTTTTGTACAAAAAAAAAAAAAAGAGTGTTCCAGAAATCAAACCACAAGAGCAGACCCAGGTTCATGTTGAAGTTCTCCCAGGAAATGGTGGGAGAAACTCACAGGCAGAGGGATGGACTAAGGTCAAGACAGACAACAGTCCTTTCTTAGATGCTCTAGACAGTGACAACGATGCACCTAGAAGGGATGTTCTTCATTAAAATCCACTGAAGAACGCTGATGCTGGGGTTGTGAAGAAGAATGGAACGTGGCCCGGGCCCTCAGGCAGCCCAGAGTCAAGGAAGGGGTTCTGGCAGTTAAATAGCAGGTGCAATGTGACAGAAGCCCCACCACGGGGTTGGGGGCGGGGGCTCTGGGGAGCCTGGCAGGTGGACTCCTAGATCCCGCCTGTGCATCTGAGAGGGCAGCCCAGAGCAGGTGTCCTGAGCCAGACAGTGCATCAGGCAGAGAAAGGGTGAGCTGGATTCTGGGCAGAGGGAACTAACTTCCTGCGAGAAAGCAAAGAGAGGGAAGGAACAGGGCAGGTCCAGGAAGAGTCCTGGAGGAACCACAGCCTGGCGTGGAGAGCCAGGGACCGAGGCCAGGCAGGTGGGCTGGGTCACATCACAAAGCCTTGTGTCTGCTGAGACATCTGAACAGGGCCTGAGGGGCCAGAGATGGGGGCCCGGGCCTCTGGGGGGTGGGGAGATGCTGGGGAGATGGAGCTGGTAGAATCTTTATGCCTCTCTTCTTCTGGGGGGGAAGCAGAGGGAAGGTGGGCAGTGGGCTTCAGGCCAACCTCCCTTCATCCCCCTCTCTTTCCTTCTGGCCTCCAGGTAGGGAGGGGAGGCGAGGCCTGATGCTCGTCTCTGCACAGGTCCAAGCCTGCCATGGGAGGGCGGGAGGGCCCCAGGCTTGGAGTGGGCTTTCTCTTCCACTTGGTGGTCTTCAATTGGCTACATAGTGTCTCCTAGGTGAACGTGGAAGTGGGGGGTGTTTTTGGGTCACCATGACTGCTGCTCCCCAGTGACTGACATTCAGTGGTTTAGGCCAGGAACCCTAAATATCCTGCATTGCACTGGACACCCCCAAGAGGTGGTCAAGCCTTGAGCATTAATCGGCTAGAACGTCAGGTTTTCAACTCTTGCTGCTAATTGGAATTTCCTATAATGCTTTAAAAATGTAGATTCCTGGGTATGATTCACTGGGTGTGGTTCGCCAGCCTCCAGGTGTTCACACCTCTGTGCAGGCTGTCCCCATACTGTACCAGGGGTGCTCTGTGCAACCAACATATAGCATATGGCAGAGTGATGCCACGTCCTTCTGAGATTAGGTTGTGGAAGATTGTGACTTCTGGGTTGGATTCATTATCTCTCGCTCTCATCTCACTTTGCAGAGAGCCAGCTGCTATGCTCTGCGGACACATAAGCAGCCTCCTGCCCTCAGTCATGTGAGCAGCCACCACAGGAGGGGTCCTCCAGCCCAGGCACCCCTTCTGATGACTGCCTCCCTGCTGCCTGGCCACCACCAGACCTCCAAAGAGAAGCTACGCCAGAGCCACCAGCTGAACCGCTCCTGAAAAGCGTGTCGATGATATATGTCTGCTGCTTTAAGCTCCTCGGTTTTGAGCAATTTATGACAGAATAACAGACGACCAACACAGAGAGTCCAGGGTGAGACCCAGACAGCTGTAGATGTCAAACGTCCCCAGGCAGTTCTGATGTGCAGCCAAGGCCCAGCGCAGGGCCTGAGGGACTCGTCTGCTGATAGTTTTCTAAAACAAAGCACATCCAAAGTGTGTGTTGTGAAAATGTGTGTGTATGTGTGTGTGTACTGTGTGTGTATGTGTGTGCATGTGTATGTACGGTGTGTGTGTACACGTGGAGTGTTCATGGTATGTGTGGCGTACGTGAGTTTGGTGTGCATGGTGCATGTATTTGTGTATGTATACGTATGTGATGTGTGGTCTGTGTGCATGTTTGTATGCAAATATCGAAGTCCTTCCACGTGTGGCTCCGGGCTGAAAACAGAGAGTAGGGCGAAGACCTCTAGCTCCTTTAGAGCTCAGCCTCACATGTGGGCCCTGCAGAGCCAAGAGAGCTTGCTGATTTACTGTTCCTTGAAAAAACAGAGAAAATTCAAGAATCGCTAGATTACGATACCTCAGAGGACCTTGGTCTGATGATTCTCGAAATTTGTACGGTAGTGAATCATTTCTCCAAATGAAACCGTGCACAGAATCCTGACTCAGCGGTTCTGGGTGAGCCGCGCAGGCGCCCTAGAGCTTGCTCATTCAGCCTCCTTACCCCCCCCGGAAGTACCCTGAGGTACCTCTGGGAACCCCAAGGGCTTCATGGTTTGCAAACCTCTGATCTAGTCCAACTGTCATTTTACTAACGAGTAAACCAAGGCCCACGAAGGGACAGTCACATGGCGTGGCTGCAGCAGACGTCCAGAATTGGGTCGTCCTGACCTCTTGTCCAGTCTCTCCACTGCCTGGGCCGCTCACAGGACGAGAGTCACCCACGGCCTTGGTAACCGTGGGTGGCAGTGTGGGCACAGCCCGTGAACCAAGGCCCATCATCCAAGCTTCTCACCAGCACCAATGCCCATCTTCCCCGAGAAACAGCTCACCCAGGGGTGGAGGCAGAAACTCGCTCCCTCCTCCCATCCCCATGGCCTGGTCCTCCTCAGAAGGTGGGGCTCGACTGGCAGCGCTCAGTCCTGGGAACAATTACAGCAGAAACCAGCACAGCACCCATGATGTGCCACGCAAGAACCCAGTGCTTCATCTTCCCAACCACTCTATGAAGTAGGTATGGTTACTTTACCCAGGAGGAAACTGAGGTAGAGCGAGGGTAAGTGAGTAGCCCAAGACTCCTTGGCTAGTCAGTGGCAGGGCCAGGATCCCATGGGGTCCAGTCTGGGTCCGGACACCAAGCCCTTGACCCTTGCCCTCTGCTGCCTCCCACCCAGCCAGCAGCCCAGCTCTCCTTTCCCTGCTGAGCAGAAATAAAAGGTCCTTCATCCTGTTCCCTGGAGGAGCTAGGAGACAGTCACTCAACAGCAAAGAATGGTTGGACTTGCTACTTTTCCAGCCACTGAACAGTCAGCACCTTGCCTAGGGCACAGGGCATCGGGCTTCCCACCTAGCTAGGGTCTCTCCAATGCACTTTTTCTATCAATAATGAATGCTGTAGGCACTTAGGAATGGAGTGATAAAGCGATAATTTCTAAGTACTTTACCCTTTTATCTTCTGCGCCAAGGCTGGCTTTACATCAGCAGCGATAATTTAATATGGTTCCAGCCCAGAGGGTATCTCAGGAGCTGATACTCCGTGCCTTTGACTTACACACCACGGCCTGGGCCCTGTTGATTCTTCTTCCTCTCAATTTATAGGGAAGTTGCAGGAACAGTGCGAAGAACTCCCCCGTCCTCCTCACTCAGATTCTCTGGCTGTTAACACTCCCCCGTGCGTGCCCTTCCCTCCCTCCGTGTGTCAACAGACCATTATCACCATCTTTTTCTAAACCGTTTGAGGACACACTGCAGACATGAGGCCCACATCCCTCAAATATCCTAGTGTGTGTTTCTCAAAAGCGAGGACACTCACCTACACGACCATGACAGCCCTCCAAGTCAGGGACTGACATCGAGGCAAAACCACTGTCCCACCCACAGACCTTCACATTCTCCAGCTGTCCCAACAGGTCTCGATTTCCTTCTGGTCCAGGATTTCAGCAAGGACCATGTGCTGCATTTAGTCATCTGCCTCTTTAGTCCCTTACACCCTGGAAGACTTCCTCAGCCCTTCCCTGCCCTTCATGTGCAAGCAGTTTCAGAGAATGGTCCTTATACTCATTTCCTCGTGACCAGGCTTAGCCAGTGCTTTCTTGGAAGGAAAATCCCAGACATGACGTTGGGTTTTCTTAGTGCGGCCCATCAGGGGCACATGGCATCTGTTCATCCCACCATTACGGAGGCTGACCCTAATCACCCCGTCAACTTGGAGCCTGCCAGGTTTCTCCACCACAAAGTCACCGTTTTTCCATTTGCAATAAGCTGACCTGTACACGTGCCCCAGCCCAGCATCACTGAGACAGTTTCCAGCCTGCAACACAGGGAGGGGAATCCAGAGCCGGGTGGTCTCAATGAGTCAAAAAGACAGAGTTCAAAATCCAGGGAGTCCAAGACCTCTTGCAAGGCAGAGAACCAGAAGGAGAGAGTAACACACAGAAGGAAATCCAGAAATCTGAGACCCTCGAGCCTTTGGCTGAACACTAATTTGTACGTATGTGTGAGGAAACGTCCAAGGCTGTGAAAAAGCCTTGAAGGAAGAGATGAAAGAATCCTCTGAGATCACTTGGGGCTGGAAACAGTTTGTGTTTCTCCAGCTGGGGGGTATATGCCTAATACACAGGGCATTGGGCAGCAATCTCAGAAGTAGTGGAGCAAAATCTGCCCTAGACGGAAGTCTTCTTGCCCTAAGAAAGCTTAAAAGCAACTCTTGAAAGACTCAAACTACTTTTAAGTAACTTAACCCCCTGTGTTCTAGAACAAAACCCCAAATATTCAAAGAAACTTAAATAAAAATTTTAGCGCCCAACAACGTAAAGTTCCTAACATCTGGCCTCTAATACAAAATTATCAGGCATGCAAAGAAAAATATGGCCCATAACCAGAACAATCAATGAATAAAAACAGACTCTGAAATGACATGGATGATGAATTAGCGGAGAAGGACATTAGAACGGCCATTAGAAATGATTTCATATGCTTTGGGAGAGAGGAGAAAGCACAAGAAATGAAAGATATGAAAAAAAGGATCCACATTGAACTTCCAGAGATAAAGACTACAACATCTGAAATAAAAAAATACCCCAGATAGGATTAAGAGTAGATTAGACATTGCAAGAAAAGTTTAGTGAACTTGAAGACACAGCAACAGAAACTATCCAAAATGAAATACAGAGAGAAAAGAAAGATTGTCTAAAAATAAGCAGAGGTTTGGTGCACCATGGGAAAACAGGAAGAAGCACAGCATACCTATTATTGGAACCCCAGGGTTGAAGGAAGGCGGAGGAATAAAGACTGAAAATTTTCCAAATTTGATCAAATTATAAACCTACAGATCCAAAAAAAACCTCAATAAATCCCAAGTAGGTGAAACATGAAGAAAAAAAAAATCACACCAAGGCACGTTATAATTAAACTGCTGTGGCCTTAACCATATGCTCTATTATCTCTCATCGACAGACCCAAGGCATGAACAGAGAAGAAACACAATGGGAAAGGAAGAAAGGAATAGATGTAGGTAAAATGACAAGATAGACTCAGGAAGGAAGGGAAGGGTGGCAGGTTAGTGTGGTGGTGGGTCACCAGCAGTAGCAGGCTTAGTCACTGCAGAGGGTCCTGTGCTGTCACCCCAGGGGCAAGCCCAACCCCATCCCTGGGAGCAGCCAGATTCCTGTGGTTCCCACTGGAAGTCCAGCATTATAAGCATCTTGTGACCTGGATTCACTGCATCTTTGCTGAGTGAATTCACTTTGACCTGGAGCCGGGCCCAATTCCAGGAATATAGCCCAGTCAAGGTCAAAATCAGCAAGCACAGCACACACCTGGAGGCTGGCAGGACAGCTCCACTTTTCAGAAGTCTAAAGATTGCCCCACCACATTAGAAACCACAACAGCCCTGCCAGCCCCACCTGAACTCACTGCAGGACGCCTCACCTGCAGAGGTTTCAGGTCAAGGGACAAAAACTTCCCAGTTCTCTAGTTGCCAGTGCATGGCCCATTTCATCCGTCGAGGATGTCAGGCCTGCCACCAGTGCCCATAGCATCGCCAAGAGAGGCTGCCACACACCTGTCACCATGGGACACCCTGGACCATGGCAGGTACCTATCCCTGCCCATCTGCCACTGGCAAACATGTGGTTGTGCCCCTTTCTGGAGCAAGGAGCCAGCAGGCGTGCTCAGGCCCTGCCCAGGCAGAGGATCAGGACTCCAAGGGTGGGGCAGGGTGTTAAAGAATCTGCCCCTGAACCTACCTGCCAGGCCGGGAGGACCTTCTCGATGTCATTCAGGTTGATACTATCCCCATCTTCCAGCTTCCCTTTGCCACACCTGGATCAGAAAAGACAAAAACGCATTGGAAGGACGGTTCATTCATGCATCCTGTCCCAGCCTGGCAAGCAGGAGAAGAGGGACAGTCAGAATATAGCTGGTCTTGCCATCCCTCAAACCCTGCAGAATCAGCTGTCCCACCCAGAGGAAACGGCTGTAGAGATGAGGGTCCTCCTCCCCCAATTCAACAGCCAACCTGGAAGGCAGTGAGAGATGAACCAAAGTTCCCCTTGACCCTTCCAGGCAAAGAAGCTAAGCTCCTTGCTAATGAATACCCCAAAGATCATCGTAACTCCTGCAAAAATCCATCCACCTTGCCCTATTACACCAAAGGGAAGATGAGTGAACAGAGAGACCGAGCAACTTTCTCAAGGTCACACAGGCTGGCAGGGGCTGGCAGGGGCTGGCAGAGAGCTCAGTGGGGCTTCCTTCCTCCTTGGCTTGACTTTGGGCCAGTCCAACAAGCCCCATCAGATATTGTACGCTTTGTCTTCATGTCCTCTGCAAGCGGGCGTGGCCTCAGGCCAGAGACGCTGGCCCCAACTTACTGGCCAAGAGTCTCTTTCTTCTGCATATTTAAGGGTGCAGATTCTGAAACCAGACTGCCAGGGATTGAACCCCAGCTGCTAACTGGGGTGGTTGCTAACCTGGTGACCCTGTGCAAGTCACTTAATCCTCCTGTATCTCAGTTTCCTCATTTGCAAAATGGGCATAACAAATGTGCCTAACATCATAAAGCGGCTGGAAGATTAAATTAGTTAATGCATCTAAACGCTTAGATACTTAGAACTGTGCCCCAAACACAGTAAACATTATATATGGCCATATATATTTTAATCGTAAACAAAGGTAATAATGAAACAAAATTGTAATAAAATAAGTAAGATAACTACATTACTACTACTATGACTACTTTTACTGCTACCATTATTGTTCTTGTTTGGGAGCAAAAAGGCAGCCAGGTCGCTGATTAAGGGCATAGTCTCAGGAGCTAACCCAGCCTCATGCAAGTTACTCAATTTCTGAGTCTCCTGGTTTCCTCGTCTGTTGAAGTAAAGATAATAATAGTTCCTACTCCTCTGGGCTGTGCTAAGTTTTAAATACTACGAGGCAAGTGCTTAGAACAGGGACGGGTGCGCAGTCAGTGCACGGTAATGTCATTTGACTACTGAGGTATGGTGAGGGCTGTCCCACAGGCTGGTGACAGCACTTTCCAGCTGCACAGTTAATGCAACTCTCACATTTCAAACTAGTTAGTTCATTTGGTTAAATATTCACCAAGCATCTCTTCTGGTTTTGGCCCTGTCAACAAAAATAAATCAGTTGCGGTTCCTGCCCTCAGATAGCTGAGAGGTCTTAGCAGGAGTCCTGAAGTCACATCTTCCAGGCTGTACGCCTGAGCACCACTAGGGGGCAGCATGAGATCAGTGCCCTAAAGTCCTAGGGCCAGAGGAGCCCGGAACCCCAGGAGAAACTGGCAGCCACCTCCAGCAAAGACTTGGGTGCAAGAGAAGGACGGGGTACAAGCCAAGCCTGCGTCCTATGGTTCATTTCCTCATTCACCAAATGCTTCTGTACTGGGCTCTGGGCAGGGGCTGGGGCCCAGGTGCAAATAGCACATGGGACTGACCCTCCTGTGTCTGGAGGGAGAATCAGCTCCCACAGCACAGCGGCCAGTGTGCTGCAGAAACCCTGAACAGCAGCACCTGGAACTGTCCGGGTGAAGGTCAGGAGGAAGGTGAGAAGTGAGCTGGTCAAGCACAGGGAATGTGGGAGAATGTTCCACAGCACAGGCAAACGCCTGGAGCTAAGAGCAAATGTGCTGCCCATGGCTGCAGTGGGCGGGCAGGGCAGGGTGGAGCTGCAGAGGTGACGGCAGGCGGAGCCAGGGTGGGGAGGGGTGTAGGGAGGTATAACAGGTGTGAGGGAAAAAAGGACAATTTCCTCCCCCACCCCAAGATGTGCTAGACTGCAAGTGAGGAGGTGGAGAAAGGCCTGGAACATCCAACCATCTTTTAACTCATCGATCTGCCTGGTGGAGACAGGCCACCTGTGAAATCACCAGCTGCTTGTTGTCGTCTGTCCTCTGCACCTGCCAGGGCCGTGGGGGAGGAGGGCTCTGGGGACTTGGCGGCCTGGACTGGCTGACACCCCTCCCCCATGTCACCTGCGGGTAAAACACACCTCAGGACTCTTTCGCATGCGCTGAGCTCCAAGCACACTCCGGGCACCAGCCTAGCACACTACAGGCATGACCTGCTGTTCTCACCCCAGCAGCCCCGGGGTCGGGCAGTGGGCAGTATGCAGGGGAGGGCTGCTGTCCCCCCAGACCTGCCCTGGTCAGGGCTCAGAACTCCCAGGAGGACTGCAGGTCTGGAGGGCAGAGGTGGCTACAGATGAGCTGAGTCACTGCTGCCAACAGGGTTTCCAAGGCAACAGCCTTCTCTGATTTCTGTCCCTCCATGGAAACACAGGCTGCAGGAAGCCTTGGCAACTGAGTGGTACTCTGCTTCTGAGCAAGGCTGCAGTGGCTGGCATGTGGAGTCTGTCCCCACTAAGGCAGGACTGTAAAAGGGGGACACTTAGAGGACTCTAAGGGGGACACCTGGCCACAAGGTGGCCACAGGATGCTGCACCCAGACTCCCCGGGAACCTGGTAGTGACAGGATTTGGCCAGAGAGTCAGGTGTCCATGGGAGATCCCAGGTGACTCAGCAAACCTGGCAGGCTCCTGGTGAGTGGGTGAGCCTGGCCAAGCAACTCAGGCCCACAGCTGGCGTCGCGGGTGTGGCTGGTTACTCTGGTTTCAGAAGGGACAAAGCTCCTCAGCACAAGGGAAATTGTTCCTTCCCTACCTAGCCATTTATCGCCACTGCCAAATCGCATTTTGTCGTGAAGTTAGTTAATCCCTAGGAACCGGTGCAGACACTTTTCGCGTGCATTCCCCATCGGACCCCTGCGGTCAGTAAGGCAGCACCATCACTTCGCTCCCCTGGGCCTCAGTTTCCCCACTGGTTTCACCAGCTATGTGCTCCCAGGGGACATAGAAGAGATCGGAGCTGCCCAGGGAAATGTCATCTCTCTCTGAAGCCTTTCCCAGGTGGTTCGTCCTACAGGGTGCTCTCTTTTCTGATCCCTTTTGCATTCACTTTATTTGACCCCACACCTGGCATCATACTGTATACTGCCTACGCTCTAAATAGGCGCTACACAGTTTAGTCATTTTTTTCCTCTATATATTCTCAATCATGGGTTCAGGTCTCCTTTTCCCAGTAGACTGAACATCCTTCTGGGCAAAGACCATATCACATAGCGTGTGTGTCTATTTTTTTCATGGCACCTAGAGCCACCCAGGGACTCAGCAGATCTAGTGACAGACTGGCTCTTTGGACTTGAGAAAAGTCCAATGCTCCTCCCGTTCCCGTGGCAGGCCCAACCTCCAATCCACTCCACAACAGGGCAGATGGCAAGCAGCACCTCTGCTGGAAACCCACTCCTGAATTCTACCGGCTAAGCGAAGGCCACCTTTCCTGAAGACAGGACTGCGGAGGCACAGTCCCGCGCTGCTGCAGCTGGAGGGGCGGGCTGAGCCGGCAGCGAGGGATGGATGGTCAGCTGTGTCCCTCCCACACTCTATCTCCCTCTAACAGGTGTCTCCATACTCAACCAGGGGTGGGGAACCTGAGGCCTTAAGGCCACATGTGGCCTTCTAGGTCCTTAAGTATGGCCTTTGACTAAATCCAAATTTTACAGAACAAATCCTTTTATTAAAAGGGGTGCAGCAGAGAAAGATGAAGGTTTTCTTACCTCCTTTTGTGCTTAAAAAAAGAACAATCTTGAAATCAGAGGCTGCAGGTTCCCCACCCCTGCGGGGTAGCTATCTCCCCTCTCTACCCAAAGAAAAATGGAACCCACACCGGGCAGGACGATGAAAAAAGGAGGTGTGGCGAGAGGGTGGGGTCCCCTGGGAGAGTCTGATGCAAGTGGTGGGCCTTTCCGAGAAAAACACAACTGTGCACACACGGACAATTTTGCAGAAAACTTCAAGGAGGTTGAGGATACCCTGGTGTAAAGACCTGGGCACTGGTCTTAAGTCATGGCTCTGCTATTTAGGCAAGTGGCTTTGCCCCTCTAAGCGTCATTTCTCTCACCTCTAAAATGGGCATGAGGCCAACTCTTTTTGCAGGTTGTTGTTTATTACACTGCAAGGGCAGACCAGTGCTGCCACGGGAAGCAGTGACCACTAGCGGTGGGTGGGGCAAAGAAACAGCAGCCATTTGTCCCACACCCCACTGTCTGGTTGGAGTCACATGCCCGTCCCGACAGCAGCCCAGGCCCTGACACCACCTTTTCGGATGGAAGGCAGTTCTGACACACGAAGTCAACGGCAGGTGAGGACCTTGGTCACCTGCGTGTCCCTAGTGCGGCAGGAGAGCCTCCCTGCCAGGTACAGGCCCCTGCCTGGTGACAGCGCTCTCGCCCCGCCCCAGCCCCGCCGAGCGCCCGCCACCCCTTACCCTTCGCGGTCGATGTGCGGCAGAGGCTGCTTGGGCGTGTGCCGGAGCTTGCGGTGGAACTGCGTGAAGTCCAGCTTTTCCGGCTGCAGGTCCCAGGTGGCACCACTGGAGGGCGAGGGAGGCATGAAATGCGAGGCGAGGGGGCGACAAGCCCCTTATGCGGGGACCGACGCCAGGGTGACCCGGTGGCGGGGGTCCCCACGCAGGATGGAGCCCGAGGCGCCCAGCCCCAACCCGGCCGCGCCCCGCCGTGGGAAATGGGCGCTGACACAACGCCCGCGCGGGCGCCCCTCCGCCCCATCTGTTTTCATGCCTGGTTCGAGGACGGCTGGGGAGAGCGGCCGAACAGTCTCCAGAGTCTCTGACAAGGGGCTCAAAGGGGCGGCCAGGCGACCCTGAGGGGGGCGAGGCGAGCGAGGGGGCCCAGGCCAAGCGCCCCCACCTGGTCCCAGGAGACCCTCTGCTCTCTCCCACTCACGTTTCTCCCCGCGAGCCCCGCCTCGTCTCTCTGCCCTCCTTCCTCTTTGGCCTCATCCCTGCTACCCCACCGCCCTCCATCCCTCTCCGCTTCTTCGTCAGTGCGCCATGAGCAGTCGCTCGGCCCCCTGACCACGCCGGGGCCCAGTTGGAGCCGCAGGCGCAGACAGGAGGAAGAGGAGGTTACCTGAAGGAGTCGAAGGTGTTGGCAGCCCAGATGTCCGTGCCCAGCATGTCCAGGGAGTTGTCTTTGCTGCCATTCTGGAAGACACAG